>JADBJO010003155.1:75000-100000 GCA_016801955.1 Conus betulinus | reverse complement strand
CATATTTCAGTTGTTACAAACAGATGGTAAAGAATCTGTCATGCCAGGTTCAGATTAAGGACTATTGGTCTCCATGCAAATAAAATGTGGTTTAGAACAAATGCTTCTCTCTCTCTCTCTCTCTCTCTCTCTCTCTCTCTCTCTCTCTCTCTCTCTCTCTCTCTCTCTCTCTCTTGGGACCATAAACACCTTTTCCTGTTATCTCAATTAAAGCGCTACGTCAACAGTAATGTGCTTAAACTTTTCTTCAATGCACACATAATGTCACGTATCAATTACGCTTCAACAGTGTGGGACGGAAGTAGTGACGTCCACAAAAAAAAAAGGCTGAATTCTCTCCATAGACGTGTAGTAAAGCTACTCCATTCAGCTGTATCTCTAACAACAGACGAAAAAACTAAAAGCGCTGAACATACTTCCTCTGAACAGGCAATTGAAATTCATCAAGGCATCATTTATGTTTACAATCTTGACAGATACTATGCCATGTTATATCAATGCCCTTTTTACAAGATCGAACAGTTTTTCTGACTCGACGAAAATTCCTTCTTCCCTACCCACGCATTGATCTGTACAAAACACAAGCCTAGCTTACTCTGGACCATATGTCTGGAACTCACTTCCACCGAATCTACAAAACATGAATACTTTAAAACTTTTCAAGGAACATTTGCATAAACATTTTATGTCTCAGTAATTAAATTTGTTCGATTACAATGATTAGCGCCCATTCGCAAATTCTTCTGTGAACCATACTTTGAATAAATCGTCTAAACATAAAATCTACTCTGTTCAAATCGCTCATCCCCACTCCCACTCTGTCTACCATCCCTTTTAGAATTAGGTTACCATGTTGCTATGCTGACTTGTCAGTATGAATTATATGTGCTGGAATAATGTATGCATGACAAGGACAGATTGTAAGACTAGGCTTTGGCCTAAAATCTCCATCCTTATGTACTAAAGATCAATCAATCAATCAATCTCTCTCACTCTCTCTCTCTCTCTAAAAAAAAAAAATAAAATAAAATAAAATAAATAAATAAATAAAAATAAAAAGGCAGAATTCTCTCCATAGACGAGCAGCAGATCTACTCCATCCAGCTGTATCTCTAACAACAGACGAAAAACTAAAAGCGCTGAACATTCCTCTGAGTCATCAATTGGAATTCAACAAGGCATCATTTATGTTTACAATCTTGACAGATACTATGTCATGTTATATCAATACCCTTTTTGCAAGATCGAACAACTTTTCTGGCTCGACAAAAATTCCTTCTTTCCTACCCATGCATTGATCTATACAAAACAAGCCTAGCTTACTCTGGACCATATTCTGGAACTCACCTCCAGAGTCAGAGAGAGAGATGCCATCATAATCTTCCTCCCCCTCCCCCATCTTCTTCTGTCTTCTTGAAGTGTTTATACACTACCCAAGACTAGAATTATTAATTAAGTGACAATACATCGATACGCAGCCGTATATATGAGAGAGAGAGAGAGAGAGAGAGAGAGAGAGAGAGAGAGAGAGAGAGAGAGAGAGAGAGAGAGAGAGAGAGAGAGAGAGAGATTTTCTTATTCAAAATATCAATGTGCTAACCATTACTATGGAATTTGAATAAAGAGCAACAATACATCGATATAATCAACAGTACTCCGGACACATATTTGTCACCATGTAGTTACAATGCTTCAAGAAATCAAAAGTATTAGGACATCAATTAATTAGTGACAATGCACCGATAAAATCAGTGACCGCAGCATTCATTCATCATGATATAATTACAATCATTAATGAAAAAAACAATGGTAGCCATATCCCTCATTTATCATTATCTGGTGTTTTTTTTTTTTTTTAAAATCAGTAGAAAGGATGCAGCATATCATTTTAATATGCAGTAAAACAGAAACGTGCCCCTGGTATACGTATTTTGCCCCTAATAGTAATGATCTGCTGTGATATGTGTAAACTAGTTTTCCCCTGAAGGATTCTGCATTTTGAGTGCACTGGAAATGTAGTGGAAGTGAATTCCAAACCACACTACCTGAGTAAGATAAGCTTGATTTGAATAGATCACTTCTAGGTGTGGGAACCTGGAATTTGTCTGAATCCCTAGGGCTTATGTTAAATTTAGACTGAAGAGTTTGTGGTGCTAAACCCGACGCAGTTTTTTTGCATTAGCAAACATTTGTTGACAGCAAACATTTCTTTTAGCGGAAGAACCCATGTTTTAGTACATTCCCCTTCACTAAGACTACACGATTTTAATAGAACTGCTTTAAGTGCTCTTTTCGTAAACACTAGTAAGAGGTTTCATGGCATTAGCACTTGCAGAATCAAATAGTGTTGAACAATAATTGATTGAGAGAGAACATGTGCGTGTAGGAATAATTTCCTGGCATCAAGGTTTAAGAAATGCGTAATCCTGCACAGCTGTTTGGATATTGATTTACATAAACTGCGAAGGTGATAAGACCAAGAAAGATTATTATTATCAGTATATACGTCTAAAACTCGATGGCTATCCACCACTTCAGTTTCCTGATTATGGACAAAAACAGATGGAGGCTGCGTGGTTATGTTTTTGTCTTCTCTGCCTTGTTGTTATCAGCATTAGTTTTGTTGAGAGAGAGAGAGAGAGAGAGAGAGAGAGAGAGAGAGAGAGAGAGAGAGAGAGAGAGAGAGAGAGAGAGAGAGAGAGAGAGATTGATTGATTGATCTTTAATACGCAAGGCCTGGTCCTACAATCGGTCCTTGTCGTGTGTATACCTTATTTCAACACATAGACCTGTCAACCATACTGAAAATTAAACAACGCAACACAGTAATGTAATTCTACAACGACAAGCAGACAATTCATAAACGTAGTAATGACATGGTGGGTAGTCAAAGAGAAGGGATCAAAGGGAGAAGGGAATAGGAGGGGGAAACGTGTTGACTCTGGCGAGGGGCCGGCCGCCGTAAGATGTGAGGCACAGGGTCATATGTTCAAGTAATGTAATGTAATGTAATGTAATGTAATGTAATGTAATGTAATGTAATGTAAAAGGATATTTATAGAGCGCTTTACCTCGCAAGAGCCCAACGCGCATATTACAGAAACATGATACTAAGATACTAATTCTAACTCAAACACACACACACACACACACACACACACACACACACACACACACACACACACACACACACACACACACACACACACACACACACATTGATTGAGACAGTGATTTGAAAACCAGGTTTGATTGTGATGATTGTTTTGTTGGTCACTTTTTTTTTCTCCAGTACCACAACGGTACATTGCACGCGATACATTGTAATAAGATAACCTGATCTCGGAAAGAATATTTAATCGCGAACGCCAGAGAGAGAGAGAGAGAGAGAGAGAGAGAGAGAGAGAGAGAGAGAGAGAGAGAGAGAGAGAGGGGGGGGGGGGGGAGAGAACTGCTATTAAGTCTTTTCGATATGATTTATGTCCCTTGTAAAGAAAACTTCCGGTAAGAAATGTTTTGAAACGATCAACACAGCGGCTCAGGATTTTATGCCGCAATATAGATCCGCTCAACGAACTTCAGGTGAATGAAATGGATATGTTTAAAATACCATTTGTCAACTTATACAGCTGTTTGGTATAAGAACAACATGTGTGGAACAAAGGAATCCACTCCAATTTCTTCTGTGAAATAGTTGTTGTCCTTGGTTGCAATGGCGGCTCCCTGGAAGTGGGAATGGGAATGAAAGCGTCTGCTGCCATCAGATGTTGGAATTATACCTGCACTCTAAGATTTCGTCGTTCCCAGACTGCGTTGAATCAGTTTTATCTCAGAATTCTCTGTGAATATAAAATAGCACTTAGGAAATCTGGCTGTTGAAAGCCTTTGTACGGACATTTGTAATGTTTTCAAGTCATGTTGCAACATGTTTTGTTGATACTCTGTCTTCTGAAGCTCTTCTGCCTGTCGGCGCCGACAGCCATTTGATTATCGTATATTTAGGCATATTAGTATGAAAGTATTTGCCTTATTAGATTGAATTTCACATCAACTCCAAGGTACTCCAATATCTGTTTTTCTACTATACATGAAGACTACGAAGTTTGCTTGCTGTTTAGGAGGGGGGACGGGGGGCATTATTGACAGAAAAACTTGTAGTAGAGACTGTCAGTGGTGCAGTCAGTGTTTGATGGAGTTCAAACTTGAAAGATTCTTGTTCTTTCTGACACCTGTTACTGTGAAATTTAGTTGCAAAGTGAAGCGGTTGCAGGCGGAGGTCTAAACAAACTTTTAAAGTAATTATTATGACTCTCCGAATTAGACAAAGATCAGTGATTGCTCGTTCTTCATTTTTGTTGTCATGAGCATTGTTTATCTTGCCTGAAGAAGATCTAAGAGGTTGGAACATGTCGTGTTTTGTCTTGGAATTCGTTTGTCCATGTTATTTGGTGGAATCATAACTGCCTTCAAAAACTGTAAAGTTTAGTTGTAAGGAAGTCTTTAAAACTGTCAAAGGTTCAAGGAATTCAGGACATTTGTAAAGATTTGGTTTTACTGACTGACAGAAGCTACCAAGTTTTATAGATAAGTGGAATAGAACAAAAAGTTGCCATAAACTGAATTGTAGGATGCTGTTGTTGTTGTTTCACTGTATTATTCTGTCGCATGTTTCATGGCTATTTAGAGGCTGATGAAAATTTCATGTGTTTGACATGCTTTTTGATTGCTGACTATTTTAATGTTGTGTGGTAAATATTTCAAAGCGCACTTGACACCATTTTACAGGGGGTTTTTTCTGTAGAGAATAAATCCATTTGCAATGAAAGACATATGTTTCACACTAATTGCAGTAATGCAATATATTCATGTCACTAAAAGACAAAGTCTTTAGGCAAACAAAAAAATAGCCATGCTTTCAGTAACAAGCTACATCTCCAGTGGAGAGCTGTCGCATTTTTAGTACGCTAATAGATGACTCTGATGTCACAAAATCTAATCGTCCATGGAAGAGTTCGAGATGACTGCTAGAGATCACATGGAAATTACCTCCTTGCTCAGATTTTGATGACTCAGTCAGATCAGACAGCCAGCAAGTTGTCATCTGAAACACCCTCCCATTGTATGTGTGTACTGAAGAGAGGTCTTTGCTTTTTTAAACTGAAACAGAAAAAAACTGGGTGGTTGGTTCCTGTAAACACAACTTTTTTTTTTTTTTTTTTGACCTGTAATTCTCTGTTTCTGTTTGTCTGTCTGTTTGTCTGTCTGTCTGTCTATCTCTCCCTCTCTCTCTCTCTCTTACTTCCCTCCCTCCTCTCTCTCTCTCTTTCTTTCTCTTTCCTCTCTCTCTTCTTTCGACCTTACTCACTTTCTTCTACCCCTGTTCCTGTCTCTCTCCACCACAAACTGTGTGTCTTTTCTCTGTCTCTCTGACTCATGTTGTTAAACTTGGCTAATGTTGCTGAGTTTGTCACAGCCACCAGGGAAATCATACACAGGCAGCATCATGGCGGACGACAGTATTCCAGTAAGAGACACCAGCAACAATGCCCATAGAAATGCAGGTATACTTTGATGAAAATTGGTCATTCTCTGATTTTACTCTCAGTCATCGCAGACTTGCAAACACAGGGCATGATTGTCCCAGTGGTTTAAGTCTTGTTTTCTTGAGTCAAAGGTCCTAGGTTCAACCCCCTTTGGAGACAGCCGGATTAGGAGAGATTTCTCATTGCAATCCACATGTGTGTAGACTAAGTCCTTTTGGTAGGGCTTGGAACTCAGGTCCCATGTGCAAAGGCATGTTCTGCACACTCATGAAATCCCTCTTCGTCCTCCGTACAAGAGTAAGCAATGAGTGGATACACAAAAAGCAAGTGAACAAAAACAACACAGAACCCTCTTTGGTGTTTTGTTTAGACCTCTTCTCCAGGGATAGAATGTGGTTACCCTTAATGGTGGGAGTACAAATGGTAGAGTACAATCATGCCTACACAAAAAGCTCACCAATGTGGTTATTTTAATGGTGGGAGTACAAATGGTAGAATACAATCATGCCTACACAAAAACTGTCTAATGCAATGATGAACCTCTGTTCTAGCCAGGGATTGAAGAAAGAGTCTTTGGATGTCAGTGATTACTGATAGCATGTCTATAGTTGTCATGAAAAATCTTTATACATCTGTCCTCAGCAACGTGCAACAGGTACTGAGGGCTTTGGTCCAGTTTATGAATGACGATGATGTTTGTGTCTCAGCGTGAATATTCCAGGATAAGAACTGTTCAGACTGGTGATGAGTTGCCTGAGATTGTGAAATGTGAGGCAATGATAATTGAAGAAAAAATCCTGACTCCAACCTTCATCCTCTCTGCTTTTTATCTACAGTGAAAGCAGAAAAAGTCCTGTCTTTAACAGGTACATACATGTGAAGGAAAAGAGGGAATGCCCTGGAAGTAAAGAGCATTGTGAAGTTTGTGAAGTTTTCCCACCGCTCAAAACTGAGCACGAGTGTAAAACATTAAACACTATTTTTTTTTAAAGTACCTTTGTGAAAGAGCAAGGGGAGGGAAGGGGGTGGGGGGGGGGGGGGGGGGGGGGGAGCAGATTTCAGATAACTTAGAGGAAACAGTTTTTTTATATACATATTATTCTTGGTTTTATTCAACCGTTGAAACTTTAAACTTTAAAACAGTTTTATTATACTGTGATTATCAGTTCTTTGTTCAGATCAGCTTATTGAAATGGAATTATTCTAAGCTAAAAATTTGAAGATGGGGATGGATTGGCCACACCCTGAGGAAGCCAGCCAGTAACATCACCAGACAGGCATTATCATGGAACCCCAGGGAAACGGGGAAAGAGGAAGGCCAAGAAACACCTGGCGACGGGACCTTGAGGCAGACAGCAAGAAGATGGAACACACCTGGAAACAACTAGAGAGGGCAGCCCAGGATCGAGGACTCTGGCGGACTGTTGTTGGCGGCCTATGCTTCAGGAGGAGCGACAGGCACAACTGACTGACTGAAAAATTTGTCTGTAACAACAACAACACCAAATAAAAAAAGAAAGAAAAGAAAGGTTGATTGAACACAACACAGCTGCTGCTGCTGATTGCAGACTACTTATTTGAACACAGTTGTAACAGTGATGTTTGGTGAATTGAACCAAGGCAGTGTGTCATGATGTGGAATGATTGTCTGGTGAATTGAAGCAAGGTAGTGTCATGATGTGGAATGATTGTCTGGTGAATTGAAGTAAGGCAGTGTCATGGTGTGGAATGATTGTCTGGTGAATTGAAGCAAGGCAGTGTCATGATGTGGAATGATGTTTGGTTTGAACTAAGGCAGTGTCATGATGTGGAATGATTGTCTGTGAATTGAAGTAAGGCAGTGTCATGATGTGGAATGATTGTCTGGTGAATTGAAGCAAGGCAGTGTCATGATGTGGAATGATTGTTTGGTGAATTGAACTATGGCAGTGTCATGATGTGGAATGATTGTCTGGTGAATTGAACCAAGGCAGTGTCATGATGTGGAATGATTGTCTGGTGAATTGAAGCAAGGTAGTGTCATGATGTGGAATGATTGTTTGGTGAATTGAACCAAGGCAGTGTCATGATGTGGAATGATTAGTGAATTAAAGCAAGGTAGTGTCATGATGTGGATGTGATGCAGGGCCAGCAGCGCTGGACCACAAGGCCATTCAGCAGCGGCGATGGTGTCCAAGTGGAACAGGGATGAACTGGAGGACAAATATCTTCGTATCCACGAAGAAAACCTGCTGCTCAAAAAGCATGCCCGCAAGCAGGAAGACAAGATCAAGAGGTATCTGTTTAGGAATCATTCAGTAGCAATCCATTCATCCTTTTGAAGAGTAGAGGTGGAGATGTTCTGTTAGATTGTGTTGTAGTTTATCTTGATTTCATTGATGTACAATGTCTGATATTGCAGCATCACAGAAACTCTGTTTGTCTATGATCTTCTTTTAAAGGCTTCTCCAGTCAACATTTTCCATCACTAGTGTTTCTTGTCCAATACATTTGAGTGCGTCCATTTGGGTCTAATCCTGTACTATCCTTTTGTCACAGAACTTTAAGGGGAAAGGGGGTGGTGGAGGGAGAGTGGTGGTGGGAACGGGTCGTGTATGTACACATAGAACAGTTGGAGGCTGTTAAGGGATTACACACTTATATCTATGTAATAATTTTAGCATTATGCTGCTGTTTGTGGTTCATGCTGGCTGCCATGTAGTAATGAATGAATCTCTCATAAATATGACATTCAGTCTCAGAACATCACTGACACTAACATCTGGCTGACATTCTTATTGTAGAAGTGCAGCACAGCTCGGAAAATGAGAGAGGAAGTGCACAAGTCCACTTCATTATGCTAAACAAAGTTAAACACTTTGACAGGGAGATTGTTAATGATGATGAGATGGGTTTCCATAGCAGTTGCTTTCTTCCATGAAAGATTTAATTCCATTGATTTGCCTGTCACTGTTGTGCCTTAGTCAGTGTCCTGGATGATGGGCTGATGGTTTTGAAGAGTTCATTAGTCAAGTTGACATATTACTGTAACCACTATTTCCTTCAGAATATGAGGACTCTGTGGGCCTTTACTGTTATGACCTACATGAAGTGTGACAGTGATGGGGGAAGATGAGGATGACAGGCCTTTACTATCATGACCTACATGAAGTGTGACAGTGACGGGGGAAGATGAGGATGACCTTTACTATCATGACCTACATGAAGTGTGACAGTGACGGGGGAAGATGAGGATGACAGGCCTTTACTATCATGACTACATGAAGTGTGACAGTGATGGGGGAAAGATGAGGATGACCTTTACTATCATGACTACATAAAGTGTGACAGTGATGGGGGAAGATGAGGATGACCTTTACTATCATTACTTACATGAAGTGTGACAGTGATGGGGGAAGATGAGGATGACAGACCTTTACTGTCATGACCTACATAAAGTGTGACAGTGATGGGGGAAGATGAGGATGACCTTTACTATCATGACTACATGAAGTGTGACAGTGATGGGGGACGATGAGGATGACCTTTACTGTCATGACCTACATAAAGTGTAACAGTGATGGGGGAAGATGAGGATGACCTTTACTATCATGACTACATGAAGTGTGGCAGTGATGGGGGAAGATGAGGATGACCTTTACTATCATGACCTACATGAAGTGTGACAGTGATGGGGGAAGATGAGGATGACCTTTACTATCATGACCTACATGAAGTGTGACAGTGATGGGGGACGATGAGGATGACCTTTACTATCATGACCTACATAAAGTGTAACAGTGATGTGGGAAGATGAGGATGACCTTTACTATCATTACTTACATGAAGTGTGACAGTGACGGGGGAAGATGAGGATGACAGGCCTTTACTATCATGACTACATGAAGTGTGACAGTGATGTGGGAAGATGAGGATGACCTTTACTATCATGACCTACATAAAGTGTGACAGTGATGGGGGAAGATGAGGATGACCTTTACTATCATTACTTACATGAAGTGTGACAGTGATGGGGGAAGATGAGGATGACAGGCCTTTACTATCATGACTACATGAAGTGTGACAGTGATGGGGGAAGATGAGGATGACAGGCTGGTTGTTTCAGAATGGCCACCAAGCTGCTGCGTCTGGTCAATGACAAGAAGAAAAACAGGATGTGGACAGTGAGTATAATCTGTACCCTGTGTCTGTGTGTCTGTGTGTCTGTGTCTGTGTCTGTGTGTGTGTCTCTCTTTTTCTCACTCTCTCTGTCTCTGTCTCTGTCTCTCTTTCTTCCTGTGAGTCTGCAGGTGTATGTCTGTCTGTGTGTGAGAGAATGTTTACGTTTGACTCCTGAAAAAATCTTGGAATTTTGTCAAGCATACACACACACACACACACACACACACACACACACACACACACACACACACACACACACACACACACACACACACAGCAAGACAGACAGAGAAAGAGAGAATAGTATGTCCTGGCAATTAACTGTGCAAAACCAGTTATTAGTATTACTGTCAGCTAGCTCAGATTTCAAACGGTCAAAGCTTGCGATTCCTGGAGGTCTGATGTAAGTATGTGTGTATGACTTGTATCCTTGTGTGTGAGTGTGTGTGTGTGTGTGTGTGTGTGTGTGTGTGTGTGTGTGTGTGTGTGTGTGTGTTTCATGTGTGTGTGTGTTCATGTGTGTGTGTGTGTTGTTCACATGTAAGACACATCCAGACACATGTGGTGGTGCCTGTGTTTAACAGGCAAAGGTCTGAGCGTGGAGGCGGAGGACAAACTTGTGGAGCTGCAGGAGAAACTGCTGGCCATGGAGAAGATCAACTCTCAGCTGAAGGACAAGGTGAGACTGGCGGTTAATTGTAGCATCACATCCAGCTTAGCTGCCTTGTCTCTGTTCTTAATGTCCATGCATTTTTCTTCTCATGTTCCATAGTCTGTGTAGTTTTGCAATTTCATTAAGGACATTTTTGTTTTCATTTAATGGTTCTACAGTTAGTTGGTGTTAAATATTTCAGTTTAGCTTATGATTATTACAATTTGATCAGAGTGTCAAGAACAGATTCCTCTGTGCTGGGCGCAGACTGCATTCTTTTTGGCTTTTTTCTGGTGTGTGTATTTGTTTTGTTTTATTTTGTTGTGGTTGTTGAGGATGATGGAGGGAGAGATTGAGGGAGTACAATAACATACAGGGTGCATCTCACATTAAGATGTAACAGTGAAGAAGCTGTGAGCACAGAGACTGTTTCCTCTCATTTCATGCTTAACACCAATGTAAACTTGCCTGGTGTGGGTGTCTCACAACAACCCTCTGTCCAATGTACAGGTTACATTGAAGGATGGATGTCCCACAGATAGACCAGAATATGGTGACAGACACACACATATCATAAATTGATTTCAGACTTAACAAAGTGTTCAGTTGTAATTTAATCAGAAATGTGCTGTAGTATGACTCCTGTTCTATGTCCCTTACAGCTGAGAGTTGGTCAGAATGTGCTGTAGCATGAGTCCTGTTCTATGTCCCTTACAGCTGAGAGCTAGTCACAATGTGCAGTAGCATGAGTCCTGTTCTATGTCCCTTACAGCTGAGAGTTAGTCACAATGTGCAGTAGCATGAGTCCTGTTCTATGTCCCTAACACAGCTGAGAGTTAGTCACAATGTGCAGTAGCATGAGTCCTGTTCTATGTCCCTTACAGCTGAGAGTTAGTCACAATGTGCAGTAGCATGAGTCCTGTTCTATGTCCCTTACAGCTGAGAGTTAGTCACAATGTGCAGTAGCATGAGTCCTGTTCTGTGTCCCTTACAGCTGAGAGTTAGTCAGAATGTGATGTAGCATGAGTCCTGTTCTGTGTCCCTTACAGCTGAGATTTAGTAAGAAAGTGTTGTAGTGGGGGTTCTATTCTGTGTCCCTGAGAGTTAGTCAGATGTGTGCTGTAGTGTAGGTTCTGTTCTGTGTCCCTTACAGCTGAGAGTTAGTCAGAATGTGCTGTAGTGTGGGTTCTATTCTGTGTCCCTTACAGCTGAGAGTTAGTCCCTTACAGCTGAGAGTTAATCAGAATGTGCTGTAGTGTGGGTCCTGCTCTGTGTCCCTGAGAGTCAGTCAGAATGTGCTGTAGTGTGAGTTCTATTCTGTGTCCCTTACAGCTGAGAGTTAGTCAGAATGTGCAATAGTGTGGGTTCTATTCTGTGTCCCTTACAGCTGAGAGTTAGTCAGAATGTGCTGTACTGTGGGTTCTATTCTGTGTCCCTTACAGCTGAGAGTTAATCAGAATGTGCTGTAGTATGGGTCCTGTTCTGTGTCCCTGAGAGTTAGTCAGAATGTGCTGTAGTGTGGGTTCTATTCTGTGTCCCTTACAGCTGAGAGTTAGTCAGAATGTGCTATAGTGTGGGTCTATTCTGTGTCCCTTACAGCTGAGAGTTAGTCAGAATGTGCTGTAGTGTGGGTTCTATTCTGTGTCCCTTACAACTGAGAGTTAGTCAGAATGTGCTGTAGTGTGGGTTCTATTCTGTGTCCCTTACAGCTGAGAGTTAATCAGAATGTGCTGTAGTATGGGTCATGTTCTGTGTCCCTGAGAGTTAGTCAGAATGTGCTGTAGTGTGGGTTGTATTCTGTGTCCCTTACAGCTGAGAGTTAGTCAGAATGTGCTGTAGTGTGGGTTGTATTCTGTGTCCCTTACAGCTGAGAGTTAGTCAGAATGTGCTGTAGTGTGGGTTCTATTCTGTGTCCCTTACAGCTGAGACTTAGTCAGAATGTGCTATAGTGTGGGTTCTATTCTGTGTCCCTTACAGCTGAGAGTTAGTCAGAATGTGCTGTAGTGTGGGTCCTGCTCTGTGTCCCTTACAGCTGAGAGTCAGTCAGAATGTGCTGTAGTGTGAGTCCTGTGTATGTCCCTTACAACTGAGAATGAGTCAGAATGTGCTGTAGTGTGGGTCCTGTTCTGTGTCCCTTACAGCTGAGTGTTAATTAGAATGTGCTGTAGTGTGAGTCCTGTTCTGTGTCCCTTACAGTTGAGAGTTAGTCAGAATGTGCTGTAGTGTGTGAGTCCTGTTCTGTGTCCCTTACAGCTGAGGGTTAGTCAGAATGTGCTGTAGTATGGGTTCTATCCTGTGTCCCTTACAGCTGAGAGTTTATCAGAATGTGCTGTAGTGTGGGGTGTATTCTGTGTCCCTTACAGCTGAGAGTCAGTCAGAATGTGCTGTAGTGTGAGTCCTGTTCTGTGTCCCTTACAGCTGAGAGTTAGTCAGAATGTGCTGTAGTGTGGGTTCTGTTCTGTGTCCCTTACAGCTGAGAGTTAGTCAGAATGTGCTCTAGTGTGAATTCTATTGTTCCTTACAGCTGAGAGTTTAGTCAGAATGTGCTGTAGTGTGGGTTCTATCCTGTGTCCCTTACAGCTGAGAGTTAGTCAGAATATGCTGTAGGTGTGGGTATATTCTGTGTCCCTTACAGCTGAGACTTAGTCAGAATGTGCTATAGTGTGGGTTCTATTCTGTGTCCCTTACAGCTGAGAGTTAGTCAGAATGTGCTGTAGTGTGGGTCCTGCTCTGTGTCCCTTACAGCTGAGAGTCAGTCAGAATGTGCTGTAGTGTGAGTCCTGTTGTATGTTCCTTACAACTGAGAATGAGTCAGAATGTGCTGTAGTGTGGGTCCTGTTCTGTGTCCCTTACAGCTGAGTGTTAATTTAGAATGTGCTGTAGTGTGAGTCCTGTTCTGTGTCCCTTACAGTTGAGAGTTAGTCAGAATGTGCTGTAGTGTGAGTCCTGTTCTGTGTCCCTACAGCTGAGGGTTAGTCAGAATGTGCTGTAGTATGGGTTCTATCCTGTGTCCCTTACAGCTGAGAGTTTATCAGAATGTGCTGTAGTGTGGGGTGTATTCTGTGTCCCTTACAGCTGAGAGTCAGTCAGAATGTGCTGTAGTGTGAGTCCTGTTCTGTGTCCCTTACACAGCTGAGAGTTAGTCAGAATGTGCTGTAGTGTGGGTTCTGTTCTGTGTCCCTTACAGCTGAGAGTTAGTCAGAATGTGCTCTAGTGTGAATTCTATTGTTCCTTACAGCTGAGAGTTAGTCAGAATGTGCTGTAGTGTGGGTTCTATCCTGTGTCCCTTACAGCTGAGAGTTAGTCAGAATATGCTGTAGTGTGGGTTATATTCTGTGTCCCTTACAGCTGAGAGTTAATCAGAATGTGCTATAGTGTGGGTTCTATTCTGTGTCCTTGAGAGTTAGTCAGAATGTGCTATAGTGTGGGTTCTATTCTGTGTCCCTTACAGCTGAGAGTTAGTCAGAATGTGCTGTGGTGTGGGTTCTATTGTGTGTCCCTTACAGCTGAGAGTTAGTCAGAATGTACTGTAGTGTGGGTTTTATCCTGTATGCCTTACAGTTGAGAGTTAGTCAGAATGTGCTGTAGTGTGGGTTCTATTCTGTGTCCCTTACAGCTGAGAGTTATTCAGAATGTGCTGTAGTGCGAGTCCTTTTCTGTGTCCCTTACAGCTGAGAGTTAGTCAGAATGTGCTTTAGTGTGGGTTCTATCCTGTGTCCCTTACAGTTGAGAGTTAATTAGAATGTGCTGTAGTGTGGGTTCTGTTCTGTGTCCGTGAGAGTTAGTCAGAATGGGCTGTAGTGTGGGTTCTATTCTGTGTCCCTTACAGCTGAGAGTTAGTCAGAATGTGCTGTAGTGTGGGTTCTATTCTGTGTCCCTTACAGCTGAGAGTTAGTCAGAATGTGTTATAGTGTGGGTTCTATTCTGTGTCCCTTACAGCTGAGAGTTAGTCAGAATGTGCTGTAGTGTGGGTTGTATTCTGTGTCCCTTACAGCTGAGAGTCAGTCAGAATGTGCTGTAGTGTGGGTACTATTCTGTGTCCCTTACAGCTGAGAGTTAGTCAGAATGTGCTATAGTGTGGGTTCTATTCTGTGTCCCTTACAACTACTGAGAGTTAGTCAGAATGTGCTTTAGTGTGGGTTCTATCCTGTATCCTTACAGCTGAGAGTTAATCAGAATGTGCTGTAGTGTGGGTTCTATTATGTGTCCCTGAGAGTTAGTCAGAATGTGCTGTAGTGTGGGTTCTATTCTGTGTCCCTTACAACTGAGAGTTAGTCAGAATGTGTGCTGTAGTGTGGGTTCTATTCTGTGTCCCTTACAGCTGAGAGTTAGTCAGAATGTGCTGTAGTGTGGGTTCTGTTCTGTGTCCGTGAGAGTTAGTCAGAATGGGCTGTAGTGTGGGTTCTATTCTGTGTCCCTTACAGCTGAGAGTTAGTCAGAATGTGCTGTAGTGTGGGTTGTATTCTGTGTCCCTTACAGCTGAGAGAGTTAGTCAGAATGTGCTATAGTGTGGGTTCTATTCTGTGTCCCTTACAGCTGAGAGTTAGTCAGAATGTGCTGTAGTGTGGGTTGTATTCTGTGTCCCTTACAGCTGAGAGTCAGTCAGAATGTGCTGTAGTGTGGGTACTATTCTGTGTCCCTTACAGCTGAGAGTTAGTCAGAATGTGCTATAGTGTGGGTTCTATTCTGTGTCCCTTACAACTACTGAGAGTTAATCAGAATGTGCTTTAGTGTGGGTTCTATCCTGTATCCCTTACAGCTGAGAGTTAATCAGAATGTGCTGTAGTGTGGGTTCTATTCTGTGTCCCTGAGAGTTAGTCAGAATGTGCTGTAGTGTGGGTTCTATTCTGTGTCCCTTACAGCTGAGAGTTAGTCAGAATGTGCTGTAGTGTGGGTTCTATTCTGTGTCCCTTACAGCTGAGAGTTAGTCAGAATGTGCTGTAGTGTGGGTTCTATTCTGTGTCCTTTACAGCTGAGATTTAGTCAGAATGTGCTGTAATGTGGGTTCTATTATGTGTCCCTTACAGCTGAAAATTAGTCAGAATGTGCTGTAGTATGGGTACTATTCTGTGTCCCTTACAGCTGAGAGTTAGTCAGAATGTGCTGTAGTGTGGGTTCTATTCTGTGTCCCTTACAACTGACAGTTAGTCAGAATGTGCTGTAGTGTGAGTCCTGTTCTGTGTCCCTTTACAGCTGAGAGTTAATCAGAATGTGCTATAGTGTGAGTCCTGTTCTGTGTCCCTTACAGCTGAGAGTTAATCAGAATGTGCTGTAGTGTGA
This sequence comes from Conus betulinus, assembly GCA_016801955.1. NCBI lineage: Eukaryota > Metazoa > Mollusca > Gastropoda > Neogastropoda > Conidae > Conus > Conus betulinus. Next base: position 84,364 of record JADBJO010003155.1, on the reverse strand, counting down.
GTCCTGTTCTGTGTCCCTTACAGCTGCGAGTTAGTGAGAGTGTGCTTTAGTGTGGGTTCTATATTCTGTGTCTCTTACAGCTGAGAGTTAGTCAGAATGTGCTGTAGTGTGGGTTCTATTCTGTGTTCCTTACAACTGAGAGTTAGTCAGAATGTGCTGTAGTGTGGGTTCTATTCTGTGTCCCTTACAGCTGAGAGTTAATCAGAATGTGCTGTAGTGTGAGTCCTGTTCTGTGTCCCTTACAGCTGAGAGTTAGTCAGAATGTGCTGTAGTGTGAGTCCTGTTCTGTGTCCCTTACAGCTGAGAGTTAGTCAGAATGTGCTATAGTGTGGGTTCAATCCTGTGTCCCTTACAGTTGAGAGTTAGTCAGAATGTGCTGTAGAGTCAGAATGTGCTGTAAGTGTGAGTGCTATTCAGTGTCCCTGAGAGTTAGTCAGAATGTGCTGTTGTGTGGGTTCTGTTCTCTGTGCTGTAGTCTGGGTTCTATTTCTGTGTCCCTTACAGCTGAGAGTTAGTCAGAATGTGCTGTAGTGTGAGTCCTGTTCTGTGTCCCTTACAGCTGAGAGTTAGTCAGAATGTGCTGTAGTGTGGGTTCTATTCTGTGTTCCTTACAGCTGAGAGTTAGTCAAAATGTGCTGTAGTGTGTGTTCTATTCAGTGTCCCTGAGAGTTAGTCAGAATCTGCTGTAGTGTGGGTTCTATTCTGTGTCCCTGAGAGAGTTAGTCAGAATGCTGTAGTGTGGGTTCTATTCTGTGTCCCCTACAGCTCAGAGTTAGAATGTGCTGTAATGTGGGTTCTATTCTGTGTCCCCTACAGCAGAAAGTCTTCATTTGTAAGTTAGTCTCAATGTGATGTAGTGTGAGTGCTGTTGTGTGTCCCCTACACCTGATCAGAAATGCATTGTAGTATGAGTGCTGTTGTGTGTCCCCTATAGCTAATCAGAATGCATTGTAGTGTGAGTGCTGTTCCGGTCCCCTACAATCGGAATGCAATTTAGTGTGTGCTGTTGTGTGTCCCCTACATTGTAGAGTGAGTGCTGTTATGTGTCCCCTACAGCTGAACAGAGTGCATTGTAGTGTGAGTGCTGTTCTGTGTCCCCTCCACTGATCAGAATGCATTGTAGTGTGAATGCTGTTGTGTGTCCCCCCTGCATTGTAGTGTGAGTGCTGTCCTGTGTCCCCTACAGTCAGAGTGCATTGTAGTGTGAGTGCTGTTCTGTGTCCCTTACAGTCAGAATGTGAGGTAACGTAAGTGCTGTTCTGTGTCCTATAGAGTCAGAATGTGTGTAGTGTGAGTGCTGTTCTGTGTCCCTTACAGTCAGAATGTGTTGTTGCGTGAGTGCTGTTCTGTGTCCCTTACAGTCAGAAATGTGTTGTAGTGTGAGTGCTGTTCTGTGTCCCTTACAGTCAGAATGTGTTGTAGTGTGAGTGCTGTTCTGTGTCCCTTACAATCAGAATGTGAAGTAACGTGAGTGCTGTTCTGTGTCCTTACAGTCAGAATGTGAAGTAACGTGAGTGCTGTTCTGTGTCCCTTACAGTCAGAATGTGTTGTAGTGTGAGTGCTGTTCTGTGTCCCTTACAGTCAGAATGTGTTGTAGTGTGAGTGCTGTTCTGTGTCCATTACATTCAGAATGTGAAGTAACGTGAGTGCTGTTCTGTGTCCCATACAGTCAGAATGTGTTGTAGTGTGAGTGCTGTTCTGTGTCCCTTACAGTCAGAATGTGTTGTAATGTGAGTGCTGTTCTGTGACCCTTACAGTCAGAATGTGTTGTAGTGTGAGTGCTGTTCTGTGTTCCTTACAGTCAGAATGTGAGGTAACGTAAGTGCTGTTCTGTGTCCTATAGAGTCAGAATGTGTTGTAGTGTGAGTGCTGTTCTGTGTCCTTTACAGTCAGAATGTGTTGTTGCTTGAGTGCTGTTCTGTGTCCCTTACAGTCAGAATGTGTTGTAGTGTGATTGCTGTTCTGTGTCCCTTACAGTCAGAATGTGTTGTAGAGTGAGTGCTGTTCTGTGTCCCTTACAGTCAGAATGTGTTGTAGTGTGAGTGCTGCACTGTGTCCTGTACAGTCAGAATGTGTTGTAGTGTGAGTGCTGTTCTGTGTCCCTTACAGTCAGAATGTGAAGTAACGTGAGTGCTGTTCTGTGTCCCATACAGACAGAATGTGTTGTAGTGTGAACGCTGTTCTGTGTCCCTTACAATCAGAATGTGTTGTAGTGTGAGTGCTGTTCTGTGTCCCTAACAGTTAGAAATGTGTGTTGTAGTGTGAACGCTGTTCTGTGTGTCTCCTACAGCTGATTCTGGCCAAGCAGCAGGTACAGGCGGTCAGTGGCAGCAAGAGGACCACTCCCTATCCCTACGTGCAGTCTCGCATCAACACTGGCATCCCCAAGCCTCACACCGTGCAGATCGACCCCAGGATCACCAAAAACCTCCGCGTCATGGGCCCTATGGCCCATGAGTCTCCCAAACGGTAGGTCCTCTTGGTCAGGACCAACACCAGTTTGATAATGTGGAAAGTTGTTGGCCTGTGTACGGGTATGCTACCACTGAGAAGGGCATTGTTTTTGGTCATATTTGTCTGTCTGTCTGTCTGTCATCAAGGTAATTTGGCAACTAGAGTTGCAGTGTAGAAAGGGAGGTCATGGATTCAAGTCCAATAGAAGCCATTGAGTGTGTGATTTGTTAGCCATGGTTGACTCCTACCCAGAGGTGAGTCATTGGTTGTGTGATTTGTTAGCCATGGTTGACTCCTACTCAGAGGTGAGTCATTGGATGTGTGATTTGTTCGCCATAGTTGACTCCTACCCAGAGGTGAGTCATTGGTTGTGTGATTTGTTAGCCATGGTTGACTCCTACCCAGAGGTGAGTCATTGGATGAGTGATTTTGTTAGCCATGGTTGACTCCAACCCAGAGGTGAGTCATTGGTTGTGTGATTTGTTAGCCATGGTTGACTCCTACCCAGAGGTGAGTCATTGGTTGTGTGATTGGTTGGCCCTGGTTGGTCCCTGCACTTTGTGTTTTAGTCATCACTATGGGCAAGTCCGTGTCCCTGCACTTAGTGTTTTAGTCATCACTATGGGCAAGTCCGTGTCCCTGCACTTAGTGTTTTAGTCATCACTATGGGCAAGTCCTTGTCCCTGCACTTTGTGTTTTAGTCATCACTATGGGCAAGTTCTTGTCCGTGCACTTTGTGTTTTAGTCATCACTATGGGCAAGTTCTTGTCCGTGCACTTTGTGTTTTAGTCATCGCTATGGGCAAGCCCTTGGAGACCTACACTTTGTGTTTTAGTCATCGCTATGGGCAAGTCCGTGTCCATGCACTTTGTGTTTTAGTCATCACTATGGGCAAGTCCTTGTCCCTGCACTTTGTGTTATAGTCATCGCTATGGGCAAGTCCTTGGGGACCTACACTTTATGTTGTAGTCATCACTATGGGCAAGTCCTTGGGGACCTACACTTTGTGTTGTAGTCATCACTATGGGCAAGTCCTTGGAGACCTACACTTTGTGTTGTAGTCATCACTATGAGCAAGTCCATGGGGACCTACACTTTGTGTTGTAGTCATCACTATGGGCAAGTCCTTGGGGACCTACACTTTGTGTTGTAGTCATCACTATGGGTAAGTCCATGGGGACCTACACTTGTGTTGTAGTCATCATTATGGCAAAGTCCTTGGGGACCTACACTTTGTGTTGTAGTCATCATTATGGGCAAGTCCATGGGGACCTACACTTTGTGTTGTAGTCATCACTATGGGCAAGTTCATGGGGACCTAAACCTGGATTGATAGGATCATGTCATCAGAAAGGGCACTTGTGTGCTAGCTACATGACTGAGCAATTATTGTTGTCATTTGGGACCACAGTAGGTGGTGTCCTCTGCTTGCTGGCTCAGAGTATGAGACCTGTGAATAAAGCATACAAGAGAGGTGACAACATTGCTCTACAAGATGGTGTGTGTCTCCAGTACTACCACATTGTTCTACAGGAGATGGTGTATGTGTCCAGTACTACAACATTGTTCTACAGGAGATGGTGTATGTGTCCAGTACTACAACATTGTTCTACAGGAGACGGTGTATGTGTCCAGTACTACAACATTGTTCTACAGGAGACGGTGTATGTGTCCAGTACTACAACATTGTTCTACAGGAGATGGTGTATGTGTCCAGTACTACAACATTGTTCTACAGGAGACGGTGTACGTGTCCAGTACTACAACATTGTTCTACAGGAGACGGTGTATGTGTCCAGTACTACAACATTGTTCTACAGGAGACGGTGTACGTGTCCAGTACTACAACATTGTTCTACAGGAGACAGTGTATGTGTCCAGTGCTACAACATTGTTCTACAGGAGACGGTGTATGTGTCCATACTACAACATTGTTCTACAGGAGATGATATGTGTCCAGTACTACAACATTGTTCTACAGGAGACAGTGTATGTGTCCAGTACTACAACATTGTTCTACAGGAGACGGTGTATGTGTCCAGTACAACATTGTTCTACAGGAGACGGTGTATGTGTCCAGTATTACAACATTGTTCTACAGGAGACGGTGTATGTGTCCAGTACTACAACATTGTTCTACAGGAGATGGTGTATGTCTTCAGTACTACCACTGTTTTCTCTTCTCAGAAGCTGTTCACTGACTGGACTGTTGCAGTCAGGATCTCTCAGAAGCTGTTCATTGACTGGACTGTTGCAGTCAGGATCTTCTCAGAAGCTGTTCATTGGCTGGACTGTTGCAGTCAGGACCTCTCAGAAGCTGTTCATTGACTGGACTGTTGCAGTCAGGATCTTCTCAGAACCTATTCATTGACTGGACTGTTGTAGTCAGGATCTTCTCAGAACCTATTCATTGACTGGACTGTTGCAGTCAGGATCTTCTCAGAAGCTGTTCATTGACTGGACTGTTGCAGTCAGGATCTTCTCAGAGAAACTGCATTGACTGGACTGTTGCAGTCAGGACCTCTCAGAAGCTGTTCATTGACTGGACTGTTGCAGTCAGGATCTCCTCAGAACCTATTCATTGACTGGACTGTTGCAGTCAGGACTTCAGCTCAAGAGTTCCAGACGGCTGGAAAGTTCCATCTTTTTGTCCTGATTCACTTGAACCCTTATCACACATTTGTAATATTCATGTGTTCCACTTAATTGCAGTTAATTTACCTGATTTCTGAAGATGTACAATTTTTAAAATTTGCAGAGACCAACAAGTGGCTCACTTTTCCCAGATACATTTTGCCCAAACAAAAAAGGACTATTTGTGTCAGCACAAACAAAACAAAACAAAACAGGACTACATGTGTCATCACAAACAAAACAAAACAAGACTATGTGTGCCAGCACAAACAAAACAAAACAGGACCATGTGTGTCAGCAAAAACAAAACAGAACAGTACTATGTGTGTCAGCACAAACAAAACAAAACAAAAAAAAAAACAGACTATGTGTGTCAGCACAAACAAAAAAAAAACAAAACAAAAAACACGACGATGTGTGTCAGCACAAACAAAACAAACAAAAAAGGATCATGTGTGTCAGCACAAACAAAACAAAACAGGACTATGTGTGTCATCACAAACAAAACAAAACAGTACTAGGTGTGTCAGCATAAACAAAACAAAACAAAACAACACAGGACGATATGTGTGATCACAAACAAAAAACAAAAACAGTACTATGTGTGTCAGCACAAACAAAACAACACAGGACTATGTGTGTCATCACAAACAAAACAAAACAAAACAGGTCTATGTGTGTCAGCACAAACAAAACAAAACAGTACTATGTGTGTCAGCACAAACAAAACAAAACAGGACTATGTGTGTCAGCACAAACAAAACAAAACAGGACTATGTGTGTCAGCACAAACAAACAAAACAGGATTTCATTTTGTTATGAGCAGTAAAATAACCATTGCATCCATGAATTGTCAGGGTTTGGCCAATCCACAAAAACGAAGAGATGTATTTAACTATTTGAGAGAGAAGTCATACTCTATATATTTGTTACAGGATACCCATTTTCGACCAAAATTAGAAAACTATATTCGTGCAGAATGGGGTTATAAATGTTTCTTTGCGTCTAACAATTCACATTCTCGCGGAGTGGCTATTTTGTTCAATAATAACTCGAATTTCAGTTTAAAAAAAATTTATAAGGACACAGGAGGTAATTTTATTTTTGCATCAGTCAAAATAATGGACATAGAATGTCTCATTGCTAGTATCTACGGACCTAATCGTGATGAGCCAGAGTTTTACATGGAACTGGAAGATCATATCAGAGAGGTCGGAGCTGAAAATGTCATAATTGGAGGCGACTGGAACTTAGTTCGCAACTACTCTTTAGACTGCTATAACTAGAAAACATAATAATAATCCTAAAGCGCAAGAGCAACTAGAAAACATGGTGGATAATCTAGATTTAACTGACATATGGCGTGAATTAAATCCCGGAATTACGCAGATATACTTGGAGGAGAACTAATCCATGTCAACAGAGTCGTTTAGATTTCTTTCTTGTTTCAGACTGGCTTTGCAATTATGTTGTTATAGATGTTGATATCTTACCAGGATATCGGTCTGACCACTCCTTAATTACAGTAACGTTAGAACAAGGCAGAGAGATAAAGAGAAAGTTCATTATGGAAATTCAACAGTTCGCTATTAAAAGACAATAATTACGTAAAAGAGGTAAAACGAGGTTATCCAAACTGTCACCGAGGAATATGCAGCACTTCCATACTGTCGTTGTGGATTGGCCCAAATTCCTAATTCAGAAATCCACTTTGTTATATCTGATCAACTATTTTTGGATACATTGCTTATGAAAATTAGGGGCAAAACTATATCGTATGCAACGATGAAGAAACGGAAGGACGCAGAAAAACAGAAAGATCTAGAAAGTAATATTTCTTTTTACTCGAGAGGAAAGTAGCATTATCGGAACAAGAAAGGCTTGAACTGAAAAAATGTAAAAACAAGATTAATTACTCTTCGAGAAAAGAAAATGGAGGGTGTATTGTTGCGTTCAAGGGCGAGATGGGTCGCAGAAGGGGAAAAAATAACGAAATATTTTTGTGGACTTGAAAAACGTAACTACGTTAATAAGAATATAATCAAACTTACGAGAGATGACGGTACTATTTTAAATGATAATGATGAAATTGCCCAGGAAGTTAATAACTTTTACAGAAAATTGTATTCTAAAAAAGATGCAGAGCCTTGTGAAATATTTGATTTAGTAGAAGACTTGCCAACGTTTAAGTGAGAGATCAGAGAACGTCTTTGGAGGGTAAAATTACTTTAGAAGAAGCAGGTATTGCTCTTAAACATATGTCAAATAGGAAAAGCCCTGGGAGTGATGGTTTTACAGCCGAGTTTTTTCAATTTTTTCTGGCTGCAACTTGGTCCATACGTTGTAAGAGCGATCAATGATGGATATGATAAAAAGGAGCTTTCATCAACACAAAAAGAAGGCATTATTGTATGCATTCCCAAGGGTGACAAACCTAAAGACCAGATAAAAAAACTGGAGACCCATCTCGCTTTTGAATATTGTATACAAAATAGGATCTACTTGTATAGCTAACCGATTAAAGCAAGTGCTTCCCTCTATCATCAATGAGGATCAGACTGGTTTTATATTCCTAACAGGTATTTGGGAGATAATATTCGCCTTATCTATGACATACTTGATTTCATGATTGCATCCAAAAAACCAGTTTACTTCTTTGTCTGGATTTTGAAAAAGCGTTTGATAGTGTAAGTTATGATTTCATGTTTAAGGTACTACACGCTTTTGGCTTTGGTCCAAGCTTCTCTCAATGGATACAAACATTTTATACAAATATTAAGTCAGCTGTGTCTTTGAATGGAAAATTAGCTGGGTGGTTCCCTGTTGAGAGGGGTTGCCGTCAAGGTGATCCAATTTCTCCGTATTTATTTGTTATGTGTGTAGAGATTTTGGCAAATATGATAAGACAAAATAAAGGTATAAAGGGAATTCAAGTAGGTAATACTGAAAACAAGATATCACAGTATGCAGATGACACTGAACTACTATTGGAGGGAGACAAAAAATCATTCGAGGAATCTATTTACACCATTGAACATTTTGGAAGAGTATCTGGACTCGTACTAAACGCAGCAAAAACAAACGCAGTATGGCTAGGTAGTAAACGAAATTCACCTGTTAGGTATATGCCGCATTTAAACATAAAATGGAACCCTCCAAAATTCAAAATTTTGGGTATCTGGTTTACATGTGACTTAAAACATTGCGAAATCCTGAACCTTGAAGAAAAGTTTGCAGAAATCAAAACACTGTATAAAACTTGGCTCAAAAGGCAGATAACGCCACTTGGCAGAGTAGCAGTGCTTAAATCTATGATTCTCTCCAAACTAATCCATCTATGGATGTTATTACCAAATCCACCGGACTATATTACCGATGAAATCCAGAACTTTATATATAAGTTCGTTTGGGGCAAAAAAAAGACAGAATCAGTAGGAAAACGTCTGTGAAAAGCGTAGTGCAGGGGGGAATCGGAATACCAATCATAAAAAAAAAAATATAAAATGCTTTAAAATTAACTTGGATTCGTAAAATCTTATTAAGTAAACATAGATGGAAGAAAGTGCTTGTTTCAGTGTATGAAAAAGCAGAAATTATCAATAAACTAGGATCCAATCTGCCATGGAGCAATAAACTGAATAGCTTCTGGAGAGACGTATTCAACGCTTATAGAGAAACTGGTAAGATTGTTCATGTTAAAACTGCGGAGGAACTCTGTTCAGAGCCTCTGTTTTGTAATCCCAACTTAAAGATTGGGGGCAGATAAACCTTTTATAAAAACTGGATTGAAAACGATGTATTCTGCATACGGAATCTTCTGGACGAGAACAGTGATTTTTAAGTTTCCAGTCTTTTGTTGATAAATACAGTATCAATACAGATTTTGTTACATATAATGGTTATGTTAGTGCTGTGAAAAACTATTCGAGAGAAACTGGACTGGAAATGAAAATACTGTGAGGAAGGTATGGCTTGTAAATTATTAACTGAAATCTGTTCAGTGTCAAGAGGAGCCTCACATTATTACGATTTATTAAATCAAGACCTAACAGAACCAGGTTTTTGCAATAAATGGAATGTAAGACTACACATAAGGAGGTTATATGGATGAAAACTTTTCACAAAGTCCGACAGATAAAAGACATTAAACTAAGATGGTTTCAAATGAGAATTATTAACAGAATATTGGCAACCAATGTTATTTTGCAAAACATGGGAATTGAAGAGTCAGATAAATGCTCTTTTTGTGAGAGAGAAAAAGAAAATATTCAACGTA
>JADBJO010003155.1:10000-67500 GCA_016801955.1 Conus betulinus | reverse complement strand
TCACTGTGTGTATATGTATGTCACTTTGTGTGCATCTGTGGATGTCAGTGTGTGTGTGTGTGTGTGTTTACAGGGTCAGGCCTGATGTCAATGTGTGTGTTTACAGGGTGGCCAGTCCCCCACCAGGCCTGATGTCAATGTGGTGTTTACAGGATGGCCAAGCCTGATGTCAATGTGTGTGTTTACAGGGTGGCCAGGCCTGATGTCGATGTGTGTGTTTACAGGGTGGCCAGTCCCCCACCAGGCCTGAAATCAATATGTGTGTTTACGGGGTGGCCAGGCCTGATGTCAGTGTGTGTGTTTACAGGGTGACCAGTCCCCCACCAGGCCTGATGTCAGTGTGTGTGTTTACAGGGTGGCTAGTCCCCCACCAGGCCTGATGTCAATGTGTGTGTTTACAGGGTGGCCAGTCCCCCCACCAGGCCTGATGTCAGTGTGTGTGTTTTACAGGGTGGCCAGTCCCCCACCAGGCCTGATGTCAGTGTGTGTGTTTACAGGGTGGCCAGTCCCCCACCAGGCCTGATGTCAATGTGTGTGTTTACAGGGTGGCCAGGCCTCATGTCGATGAGTGTGTTTACAGGGTGGCCAGTCCCCACCAGGCCTGATGTCAATGTGTGTGTTTACAGGGTGGCCAGTCCCCTACCAGGCCTTATGTTAATGTATGTGTTTACAGGGTGGCCAGTCCCCCACCAGGCCTGATGTCAATGTGTGTGTTTACAGGGTGGCCAGGCCTGATGTCAATGTGTGTGTTTACAGGGTGGCCAGTCCCCCACCAGGCCTAAGTCAGCAGCGCTATGGACACAGTCTGCTGGAGGAGACACGTGCTGAGAAGAAACACTTGTCAGTCTCTTTCTACCTCTCTTTCTCACTCTTTCTCTGCCTCTCAGCCTTTTACTCTCTCTCACTCTGTCTCTCTGCCTCACTCCCCCTCTATCTCTTTCTCTCTCTCTCTCTTTTCTGTCTCTCTCTCTCTCCCTCTCTCTATGTGTGTATGTATGTATGTATGTATATGTATATATATATATATATATATATATATATGTGTGTGTGTGTGTGTATATATGTATGTGTGTGTATGAGTGTGTGTGTGTGTGTGTGTGTGTGTGTGTGTGTGTGTGTGTGTGTGTGTGTGTGTGTGACGCATGCACTCGCACATGAATTTGTGTGCGTGTATGTGTGCATGTGTGTGCGTGTTAGGCTTTTCCTCTTTTCTTCTTCTTCTTCTTCTTCTTCTTTTCTTCTTCTTCTCTCTCTTTTTTCCTTCATTGATTTCTTTCTATATTTCTTTTTCTTTTTGTCAGTAGACAAATTGCCCCACTCTTACCCCTTCCATTATTTGCACGTGCATGCATATGTGTGTGTGTTTGTGTGTGTGTGTGTGTGTGTGTGTGTGTGTGTGTGTGTGTGTGTGTGTGTGTGTGTGTGTGTGTGTGTGTGTGTGCGCGCGCGCGCACTTGTGCATGCATGCAAGATTCTGTTATCTGTGTTTGTAGTATCAGTCCTTTTTCATAGTCTAATGATTGATTTTGTGTATTCACTTTTTTCCCTGTTGTTGCTATAGTGACTTGAATGTTTTCCGGTGTTTTTTTTTTTGTTTTTGTTTTTTTTTTTCTCTCCTTCTTCGGTTTTTTTTTTTTTTTTTTTTGTTTTCCCCAGGGCTGGGTGGATCAAAGCATGTGTAATTTGCTTATAAATCACATTACCCTGGATAATAAATAAGATTTCATTCGTTTGTTTCATTCGTTCTCTTCTCTCTCTCTCTCTCTCTCTCCTCTCTCTCTCTCTCTCTCTCTCTCTCTCTCTCTCTCTCTCTCTCTCTCTCTCTCTCTCTCTCTCTCTCTCTCTCTCTCTCTCTCTCTCTCTGCCTCCAGACGTAAACACACTCTCTCTCTCTCTCTCTCTCTCTCTCATTCTGTCTTCCTCTCTCTGTATACCTCTGTCTCCTCCTGCCTCTCTCTCTCTCTCCTCTCTCTCTCTCTCTCTCTCTCTCTCTCTCTCTCTCTCTCTCCTCCTCTCTCTTCTCTCTCTCTCTCTCTCTCTCTCTCTGATTTTCTCTCTTTCTCAACTCCCTTCAACTTTTCATTCTGCACCATTTATTTCGTAGCTCACTCATAGCTCACTCTTTCATTGCCATGTACCTCATGTTGCAGAGAAGACAACATCGCTCAGTTGAAAGAACAGCTCACTTTGTCATTGCCATGTACCTCATGTTGCAGAGAAGACAACATCGCTCAGTTGAATGAACAGCTCACTATGTCATTATCATGTACTTCGTGTTGCAGAGAAGACAACATCGCTCAGTTAAATGAACAGCTCACTATGTCATTATCATGTACTTCGTGTTGCAGAGAAGACAACATCGCTCAGTTAAATGAACAGCTCACTATGTCATTATCATGTACCTCGTGTTGCAGAGAAGACAACATCGCTCAGTTAAATGAACAGCTCAACCTCTATGAAATGGAGATTGAAAATCTGAAGGACAGGTGGGTCTTGTGTTTCCACATTTTTTTATGACCGAAAGATCTTGACAGTGTAGAGAAGTTTTTGGTCAATCAGTGGGTGATTGCATCTCTTACGAGATCCAAGGAAAGGTTATTCTGCACAATTCTTAGCCGCTGACAATGCTTGGGTTATTGAACAGCAGAGCTGACCACTCAGACTGTTCCGTATCTTTTGATCTCCCTTGCATCCTTAAATGGATCCTCAAGCATAGGCTCAAAGATTGTCCCTTACATTTTATACTGTTTGCGTAATGTTTTTTTAGTTTTCAACAACTTTTTTCCTCTCCAAACTTTCGTTTTGTTTAATTCTACTGCCTTTCGCTGGCTGCTTTGGGGGTGCTGTTGCATTCTTTTTTGAAACCCTTGGCGGTCGGAGCGCCACAGGGTTATGGACTGTGGTGTGTCTCTGTCTGGCGCCAGGGGCACGGACACAGTCGGCCGTGTCTCCCTGGTGAGTCCGGTCCGGTGGACGGGGGGGGGCCTCGGGGCAGGCGACGCATGTGGATCTGTCTTCGGGAAGGATTGCGATGGTTTCCTCATGCAGCTAGTGAAGGGGTTTTTCATATTTATGATATACATTTTCCCATTTATTTCAACTTCAAAAAAAAATTTTTTTTTTTTTTCCACTCAATTTCTAACCTTTGCCAAATCATTACTTTTATGATGGAAGAATTGTTAACCTGCACTTGTTTTCCCCCACTACTTAATTGTTCAGCATTAAGATCTTGACAGTGTAACGACTAGCTGGGTTATGCTCCTGGTGTTCTTTCCCTTCCTATTGTGTCTTTGGTAAACTCAATTTAAGGAAAAGCAGCTAAGCAGTGTTGTTTATTGTCATTATGTTTATGAAGGTCACCCTTCAGGGTTCTCAGGTTGTTTCATCAGAAGTGAGTGCTGTGTTGTGAGGAACTGCTTGTGTGTTGCAGAACCGGCTGAGGGAAGCAGAGTATGAAGAAGACCTGATCAAAATCAAAACACAGATTACCTCAGAGCAGAGGTAGGTCATCGTGAAAGGCACCACACTGTACACCAACTTCACATCACTGGACATTGTGTGTGTGTTTGTGTATGTGTGTGTGTGTGTGTGTGTGTGTGTGTGTGTGTGTGTTAGGGGGAGGGTTCAGGGTGAGAGGGGGTGACCAGAAGGAAGAGGAATAAATAGGTAATGCATCGATCCTAGAAGTATGCTGTGCACATTTAGTTTACTTGAGAAATGCATATCACCTGTGAAAAAAGCATTTAGTTTATTTGAGAAATGCATATCACCTGTGAAAAAAGCATTTACTTTATTTGAGAAACGCATATCACCTGTGAAAAAAGCATTTAGTTTATTTGAGAAACGCATATCACCTGTGAAAAAAAGCATTTAGTTTATTTGAGAAACGCATATCACCTGTGAAAAAAGCATTTACTTTATTTGAAAAACGCATTCATATCACCTGTGAAAAAGGGCAGCATTTAGCACCTCTCCTCAAATGGCCTCACGTGCAGCTCAAAGGGCACTCAGGGGAGCATACATTCTCTCTTCTCTCTCTCTCTCCTCTCTCTCTCTCTGTCTCTCCTCTCTCCTCTCGTCGTCTGTCTCTCTCACTCTCCTCTCTCTCTGTCTCGCTCTCTCTCTCTCTCTCACTCTCTCTCTCTGTCTCTCTCTCTCTCCATCTCACTCTCTATATCTCTCTGGCTCTCTCTCTCTGCATCTCCTCTCTCCTCTCTCTCTCTCTCTCTCTCTCTCTCCCTCTCTCATCCTCTCTCTCTCTCTCTCTCTCTCTCTCTCCCTCTCTCCTCTCCCTTCCTCTCTTTGACTCTTCTCCTCTATCTCTCTCTGTTTACCAGACCAGAACTCAATACATACACTCTAAATACTTGAATTACATATATTTATGCACAGAAATACAAATGTACACACATTCACATTCTTACCTGCTCCCCACTCATGTCCCTCCTCCTCCCCCCACGTCCTTCCACATGGGTACAAGAAGACATTTTTAGTCTTATGCTATTCCTATCTCTATAGTATAACAATGAAACAACCCATCATAATGGGAATTAACTCTTTCGTCTGCGTCCTATAAGCCTGAGTATAGGAGGTAACACCTCTTCCCACAGGGACTGTTTGAGCTAGAAACAATGCAGGACTTTCATTTGTCTGATATCTTTGCAGTTATCCCTTTTAGTGAGTGATCCATTCACACAATCATGGTGCCTATGGTGAGACAGGGAAACTGATATATGTGTGTGAGGGTAGAGGCAGTGCAAGCTAATGTCACCTGATTGGCTGGCCAACTAGCGCAGGTGACTGGTTCAGGGTCTGGCACTGGATGACCTGTGTTTGTGTTGAACAGACAGAGTGTTCAGGAGAACATCGACATGATCAAACTGCAGAGGGATGTCAAGGAGAAGTCCACACGACTCATTGCACTGCAGGAGAAGTACTCTGCCATGGAGGAGGTGGGTGATGTCGTCTGCATCTGTGTGTGTGTGTGTGTGTGTGTGTGTGTGTGTGTGTGTGTGTATGTGTGTGTGTGTGTGTGTGTGTGTGTGTGTGTGTGTGTCTGTGTTTGTGTGTGTGTTCATGTCTGTGTCCATGTCTGATTCTCTGTCTCTGTCTCTCTGTGAGAGTGTGTGTGTGTGTGTGTGTGTGTGTGTGTGTGTGTGTGTGTGTGTGTGTGTGTGTGTGTGTGTGTGATTCTCTGTCTCTGTGAATGTGTGTGAGTATATGCATGTGTGTGTATGTATATTTATGTGTGAGTGACTATATGTTTGCTTATGTGAGTGTCTGCATGAATATTTGTGTGTATTGTAAATGGATGCAGATTTATGTACATGTATTTGTTTCAAGAAGAATATGTGCATTCTTACAAGCAGCACAGAATACAAGTGATGCATTGCTTGTTTTCTTTTTAACTCATTCAGGATGACTTAACAAGATAACTCAACTATCAGGCCGTCAATAGTGAATGTAGTTCAAATGTTTAGACCAGTCCACTTCAGTTAGGGCCGTATTTTTATGCTTATCTCCCATATACAACTTCTTTTTGAATGTCAGACACTTGTTGTCACTCTGCTGGAATGTTGGTTATCTATTTTCATTGTATGCACATTTTTACTCGAGGCAGCCCAGGCCACAGGATGGAGTCTGTATTGGGCAACTGAGTATGACGTGCAGTGGTTAAAGGACTGGGTCTGTATTGGGCAACTGAGTCTGAGCCTGCAATGGGTAAAAGGACTGAGTTTGTATTGAGCAACTGAGTGTGAGCCTGCAATGGGTTAAAAGTCATGTGTGGTGACAGAACACGTGGGTGCTGTGGCACAGTGGGTTAAAAGGTGTGTGGTGACAGAACACGTGGGTGCTGTGGCACAGTGGGTTAAAAGGTCATGTGTGGTGACAGAACACGTGGGTGCTGCGGCACAATGGGTTAAAAGGTCATGTGTGGTGACAGAACACGTGGGTGCTGCGGCACAATGGGTTAAAAGGTCATGTGTGGTGACAGAACACGTGGGTGCTGCGGCACAATGGGTTAAAAGGTCATGTGTGGTGACAGAACACGTGGGTGCTGCGGCACAGTGGGTTGAAAGGTCATGTGTGGTGACAGAACACGCGGGTGCTGCGGCACAATGGGTTGAAAGGTCATGTGTGGTGACAGAACACGCGGGTGCTGCAGCACAATGGGTTGAAAGGTCATGTGTGGTGACAGAACACGCGGGTGCTGCGGCACAACCCACGACCAGATCCTGGTGGAGATGGAGCGGCTGAACGTGCAGCTGAAGGAGGAACAGAACCGGGTGCTGACTCTGCAGAATGAACTGAAGGTGTCTGCCACTGGCAAACAGCGCATGGTGGAGCTGCAGGAGCAGGTGGTGGACCTTCAGAGGGAGACGGACACCCTGAAGGAAGCCAACGAGAAGCTGGTGGGAAGGTGAGTGGTGATGAGATGGAGGGGACTGGGGATTGTAGTACAAACTGCCGGTGGAGGAGTCAGGTGGTGGACCTCCAGAGGGAGACGGACACCCTGAAGGAAGCCAACAAGAAGCTGGTGGGAAGGTGAGTGGTGATGAGATGGAGGGGACTGGGGGAATGTAGTACAGACTGCCGGTAGAGGAGTCAGGTGGTGGACCTCCAGAGGGAGACAGACACCCTGAAGGAAGCCAACGAGAAGCTGGTGGGAAGGTGAGTGGTGATGAGATGGAGGGGACTGGGGGAATGTAGTACAGACTGCCGGTAGAGGAGTCAGTGGGTGGACCTCCAGAGGGAGACAGACACCCTGAAGGAGGCCAGTGAGAAGCTGGTGGAAAGGTCAGTGGATGGATTGGCTGAGTGCTTGGAGGGGACAAGGTGGTGGGGAGGTGAGGGAATGAAGGGGGGGGGCTGTAGTACAGGTGGAGAAGTCAGGTGGTGGACCTCGAGAGAGAGACAGACAGACACTCTGAAGGAGGCCAATGAGAAGCTGGTGGGAAGGTCAGAGGATGGATTGGCCGAGTGCTTGGAGGGGGGTGGGGTGGTGGTAGGATGGTGGTGATGGTGGGTTCAGGAGTTTCTGAGTGGTTGGAGGGGACAGGATGGTGGTGGGGTGGGGTGATGATGGGGGCAGGGTGTTCAGGAGTTCTGAGTGGTTGGAGGAGACTGGGTGGTGGTGAGGTGGGTGGGGTTGCTGAGGATTTTGTGTGAAGATCAAATGAAGGGGCTTTCATTCCCCCAAACTGGTTGGTGGGTTCTTTCATTTTCATTCTCTGTTCAATGTATGGATGATTTTGTAATCTAGATGAATATCATCAAAGTCAAAGTCAAAGTCAAAATTTTATTTTTTTCAGATGGAACATTGAATAAGCAGTGAATCTGCTTTTTTACATCAAGCCATCCATTTAAAAAAAAAAAAAAAAAAAAAAAAAAAAAAAAAAAAAAAAAAAAAAATCGGTGAAACGACGAATAATCACAGAAATTTATGAAAGTCAGAGATAACAACAAATAGAAACCCAGAGAAGAAATGGATGGGGGGTGGGAGGGGGGAGATAGGGAGTGTACAAATGAGAAGGTGACAGAAAGTAAGAGAGAGAGAGAGAGAGAGAGAGAGAGAGAGAGAGAGAGAGAGAGAGAGAGAGAGAGAGTGGTTATATACAATATGTACATTGTCTTCACAAATGTGCACGGTATGTATACTCCAAGAATACTATCGACACTGACATACCCTTTCCTTTGAGGCACACACACTTATGCACGAGCATGTACATAGATACATATACATATGCATACATATGAAAAACCATAAACCTTATTTCAAAGGGTTGGGGAAAATATAAGTTATGAACCATTCATGAGATACCTTTTCAGATTTTTTTAAACTGGATTTTATTGTTTATACTTTTAAAGCGTGTTGGTAACTTGTTCCATACATTTCCACCAGAGTATAAAAAAAAAGATTTTATAAAGATTATTTCTTGGTCTAGGAATAATAGATAAAAAATGATTGTGTCTATGGATGTTAGTTTTAAAACGTGTCGCTTATCTTTTTAGGAGCATTGCCGTATATAACATTATGCATACAAACTGCCTTATTGAACAAAGTCTGTTGTGGAAAGTTAATATATTAAGTTTTTTTTATAATCTTCTGTAGTCAGAGTGCTTGATTTTAACAACACTAATTTTAGTGCTCTTTTGTACATTCGATGAATCATTTTTAAGTTGGTTTCACTGCAGCTGTCCCATAATGTCGATGCATAATCAATTATTGATAAAAACGTGAGCACAGAAGAAAAGCTTACGAGAATGGGTATCAAGGAAATTCTTAATCTTGGCTAGCTGAAGCAATTTTGTTGAAAGACGTTTTCCCAGTGACTTCGTATGGTCAGTCCACGATAGATCCTTATCAATTATTACACCTAGCATTTTATGTGACTCTACTTCTTCAATTTGTTTATCAGATATAAACAATGGTTGAAATTTTGACTTCATTCTTTGCCTTTTTTGTCGAGCACATACATACATACATTTGGTCTTGTTTGCATTTAAGGACATATGATTCAGTTGGGTCCATTCAGTAAGTCCATGAATATTATCTTGTAGTTTGTTTGCTAGTCTATGGGTGTCTGAATCACTGGAATAGAGTGATGTATCATCGGCAAACATTTCACACTTACATTTAACATAAAAAGGTAAATCATTGATATAGATAGAAAACAGAAGAGGACCTAATACAGAGCCTTGTGGTACTCCGTATTTGACAGGCAAAAAGTTTGACATTTTGTTGTTAACTGTTACTGCTGTTTTTCTGTTACATAGAAAAGAAGACAAGAGATTAATGAATTCTGGATTTAATTTATACAGTTCTAATTTGCGCAGTAGGAGTGGATGATTTATAACATCAAACGCTTTTTCAAAGTCTATAAAAAGAATACCAGTAAATTTATTTTCATTTATACTGCATAGAAGGCTATCAACAAGCTGTATGAGGGCTGTATGGCAGAATGATTTTTCACGGAAACCAGACTGATCTTCATTGAGTAAATTATTTTTAGCAAGGTAAGAATAGAGGGACTTTTGCATGTGTTTTTCAATAGGTTTAGATAAAGCAGATAAAATAGAAACAGGTCGATAATTTGATGGATTTGATGTATCACCAGATTTATGGAGAGGAATGACTTTAGCTTCCTTAAATTTTAAAGGAAAGGTTTTTTCTATCTATGCACAAATTGTATAAATAAGTTAGCGTGTCAGAGATCATTGGGCATGAAACTTTTAGTATTTTTATATCTAAACCGTCTAAAATCGCGTGCACCAGATTGTTTTAAAGATGAGAAACTTTCACTGACATCCAATACTGTCATTGGTTGGAGAGTAAAAGGAAAGTAAATATTCTTTGAATCAAGGTAATGTTTTAAGTGGCTAAGATCATTTTCACTGGACCTGTCATGTAATATGATTTTATCTTTGATGTTTGCAAAATAGTTGTTTAACTGATCTGCAGATACGTCTGTAAGAATTTGCTGACTTCTTGATACCTGTTTATTATTCAACATGTTGATAGCTTTCCAGATCTGACGTGAATCCTTTGTAGAAATTAACATCTTTTGGAAGTAATTGCGTTTAGATTTTCGTTTCATTGAGTTTACCTTATTTCTTTGTTTTCGAAATTCTTTACTTGTTCCGAAATTGCTTAAATGATTTCTTTTATTAATTTCTATATCAATTTCTTTTGTTATCCACGGTGGTTTTTTTTTTCTGTTTGACTCTTTTCTTTGATGATGGAGCATGCTTGTTATATACAGAAGTAAATGTACTGATCCAATATTCAGCTGCTTCATCAGGATCTCTTATTTTGATATATATATAATCCATCTGTGCCGTGGCAAGGTCTGAAAGGAAATCTTCTTCTTTAAAGTTTCTAAAGCTTCTATAATATATAATCTTATGCCCTACCTTTGGAACTTTAATACGGGTTTTGTACCAAGTAAGACAAACAGGATTATGGTCACTACATCCACATGGTGGAGCACATACTTCAATAATAGGTTGTCTTGTGTTTGTGTGTAAATGTGATCAATTAAGGTACTTGAATGTTCAGTTACACGGGTTGGTTTGTCAATAAGTTGTTGTAGTAGGCCCGTGTAAAGTGTAGTTTTGATGCCACTTGGGTTTGGGTTTCATTAAATCTATATTAAAATCTCCCAAAATTACAGTTTCAAAACTTAGCATCGTTACTTCATCCATAAGGACACTAAATTTTTCTTGCCAGTCTGTAGTTTCTGATGGATTTCTGTACATAAATCCTATGATTAGTGGTTTGCTGTTTTTCATGCTGATTTCAATCCATACAGATTCAATGTCATAATTTTCTAGGATTATTCAGTTTTTTGTAGTTTAACGAAGATGCAACATACAATAGTATGCCTGTGGTTTTGGGTTTATGTGGATCTAGTCGAATTATATGATATCCTGGCATATTCATATCGGCATCAGTTATTTGCGAGGACAAACGGGATTCTGCGAAACAAAATACATGAAAATTGTTACCACTGTTGTGAAGAATAGTTGCAATATCGTCTTTCTTATTTGTTGCATTGTTAATGTTCAAGTAGCCTACTCGAAGTCCTTGTTTTAATGGCCACGTATCTAATGTTAAAGACATCTTGCAAATCGTTTGGGAATAAGTTCAATAAATCTAGAAAAGTTTTCTCAGATTTAGAATGTATATATACAACAAGTAATGCAATGTATATCTCTGAGTTATAGAAAAGTTCAAAGAGTTAAAAAAAAAAAAAAAAAAAAAAAAAAAAAAAAAAAAAAAAAAAAAAATGAAGGATAAATAGTTCGGATAAGTGAACACCGACTTCAGCGTTACTAGATACACACTGCACACACTGTATCTTCTATACTACAACAGCAATTGAGTTCAATGACAAAAATGAAAAAAAAAAAAAGATTCCTTACAAAATAATCTATTACATTCATACACGCATTCACTCAGATAGGAAAAATATATCTATATATTGATGTACCAACAGAATAGCAGACAAATACAAGAATCTTCAAACCAGAAAAAAATGCAGTAAGAATAGCATATAAAGTACAACAGAAATTATCGCAGTCCGCCAACTTCAAGATTCAAGGATCCAAAATTAGTCACCAGGCACAAGTCACTTCAAGTTCCCAGGTCCGATATCAAAAACCACACATTCACCATACTAACGTTCACACTTGATATATCGATGTCGATTGTCATAGGAAAAACGATTTTTACTCAAATAAAAAAAGGCGTTATAGGTGCGCACATCCCGTGTACGCACACACGTATGTACACACGCCCCTCCCCCCCCCCCCCCCCACACACACACACACACACACACTACACACACAAACGCGCGCACGAGAGCGCACCATGTGAATGCAACCACTCTGTTACTGAGGTCTTTGTTGGTGAAAAAGCTGTGATGCCATGTTCATCAGCTGAAGGGCGTATTGTCCGGGTTGTGTCGGTAATCCTTCAGGGTACCCAGTATTGGGGGGTGGCACAGCTACACGCGGGTCATGGAGTAATTGCAGATGGTTTGGGATAGCTGTATGAGTGTGGTCACCCATGACTGAAGGTGAATACAGGGAAGAGGGGTATGGGTGTGACGTAAAGGGGTACCAGGGTCCTTGGAATGGGTAATGGGGTGAGTTGGAGCACAAAGGAAAAGGGACACCATGCGTTTCCTGGACAGACAGATTGCCTCTGTCCTGGGGGAGTCTGTGAAAGGAAGGCTGAACGGTCTGGTCCATGGCGTCCAATTGCTGCAGTGCAGGAGCAGGACGTACAGGAACAGGACCCTCAGGATGAACTGGATACAGCCTGTCGTTGAATGGTCCACCATCTCTCCGGGATGGCAGCAGGGGATAGTGGGCCATGGAAGTGATGGATGGGACGCCAGGAACGTTGCTGCTATGACCAGAGGGTCGACTCGGTTCAGCACGAGAGTCCATCCTGCCACTATGTAGTGTGTTGTGGAAGGCATCTGAAAGCTCTTCTACTTGCTGATTACTTCTGGGTTGTCTTCGAGGTGGAAAAGCCCCTACAGGGTGTTGGCCAAGTTGTAACGGAAGAAACGTGGCAAGTACTTCATAAAGTTAACAGCGAGCTTTGCGGTTCCCTTTAGACTAAGATGGACAAAGTCTTTGTATAAAGCGAGTCTTGGAGCACCATTTTTTGTAATAAAAGTGTCATGATTATCAATCAAATTAATTTTAGATGTATTACAGGCTGAGTGCAAGGTTCTGTTGGAGGGGGAGATCGCATTATTCAACATGGCGTCCTCGTGCTGGAATGATAGAACTGAACGTGATACAGGCTGACGGAAAAGATTTTTTGCACAGAGTAATCAGTTCTGTCCACTGTTTAGCAGACACTGGGCCAGCCGACAATCGTTGACCCCAACATGAACAATCATGTGTTGGACATGGGTGAGCTTATCGGGCAATGAATGAAGCCACTGGATCATGTTCTGTACTGTCATTCCCGGAATGCACACTTTAAACACCCGATCTTCTTCAGTTCCCAACCGTCTTGGATCAATAAATCTTAAAACAGAATCTCCGATGAGGACTGAAGAAATGTTGTCAGGAATCTTAATTTCGTTAAACACTTGCGAAGGTGATCTCTGTCGTGTGGGTGTTTGATTTCTTAAACTGTGTTGGAAGCATTGTTATCTCCAGGATCAGCACTGCTTTCACTGAAATTCACCACTTTCTTGTTTTTCACAGGTACAGTTTTCTTCCTCTAAAATTTCAAAACGATTTTGAGTTGACACAGGAGTTGCTAGTGATATGTGTGTTTCTAGACTGTTTTGTTTTAGAGATACACTATCTTCAGATATTTTTCTTTGAATAAATTACAGCGCTACTTGGTGCTTCACTTTCGAGTGTATTTTTGTCACTCGTTTGATTTGGAGAATCTTCAATAACAGGAGTAAATTCTCTCCTTGTTTCCACTGGGTGGGAGTGCTGCACTTCATATTGAGTTGAAGTTGTTGAGGTAGGACCTTTCTCCATCATAAGTTTAAGTTTTGACTGAAGAGTTCCTATTTGTGTTTTCAAGGAATGGTTTTCTTTGCCCAAAGTTATTATCTGGTTTTCTAATTTGGAAATATGTTCCTTTACAACCTCTATTTTTTGATGAAGATTTTCAGTTTTTTGAGTGATATGATGCTTAATTTCATTTTTAATAGATGTTTTGATGTCTTCTAGATGGGAGATCAATGTATTTTTGAAAATGACTTAACTCAGCTGCCATAAGGTCTTGATTGTCTTCTAGTCTTTGGAGCTTTTGGTGGTGTGGTTTTGTCATACAATCGTTTAGGGAAAAGTGCTCGCCTTCTGTCATATTTGCTTGACGTCCAGTGTCTGGCCCTTTTTTTTGAACTTGAAGTAACATGTTGTGTACTTGATTCACTTCCTTGGTGGAAAAAGTCACTGTGAGGAATGTTTGGAGTTGACTGCTCGGTTTCCGAGTGATCCAAAGGACTACTTGTTTTGACTTCTGTTTGTTCTATCTCTGAGTTTTCACTTCTTTTTATATAAACATCAGTAGAATTAAGGTCTGTTTTCGTTTCATTTCTGCTCTCAGTTTCAGGACATGACCCAGGGGTAAGTGGAATAATTATATCTGCAGGTGCTGAAACGGGCGAAGAGAGATGAATAATGTCAAACACCTCATGTAAGAAGGAAATAGGGTGTCGAATCAGTCCACACAGTAAAGATGGTAAGTCTTCAGACTGACAATAATCTGACACCAAGTCTTTGAGTACCTCGCATTCTTCTTGACTCCACACTGCCAACAATCAGCTCCCTGACAGAGAAAAGTGCCTGAACCATTTCTGGTAAAGTACAAACTCAGTGTTATCCTCTTGGAATCATGGACGAATAATCGAACCACTGATTTACTGAGACATGTGGGGATGGGGTCACAAATCCATGTGGGAAGAGAGAGAGTATTTTTGTCTTGATTATCAAAGTCTGTTCTTTCAATTCTTACATCATCACTTTCTACAATTGCAGAATATCGATAAAATAAAGAGTTTCTCCAAACTGTCAATCTTTTTCTGAGCAAGTAAACGTTTTTTGTCGGGAATCTAATGTCGGCTGAAGTTTACTTTCTTTAATCATCGATCATTGTTCCATGTTTTGGAATTGATCATGTTCTTGAAGTTCATTTCAGTTCTTTCCATTCAAAGTGTTACAAACAGACATCGGACCATGGGCCAGCTTATTTACTTCACATTTTGTAAGACATGACGCTCGTTATATGATCTGCAAAACCAAGCTGACGAGGAAAGTTTGGTTGTTTTCTTCTGGCGCCTGTGGTAGACCGATTTCTTTCTTTTCTTTTCTTTTTTATTTAAAGAGAGGGAGAGAGAACACTGTTGGAGGCTCACGAACCTGTTGCACGTGCACACAAGAAGCAACGCTGAGTCACCTTGATCCGACGTGGAAAACACTGTGTGATCACTGTTTACAGTTCAGCAATTCAGCAAATCCGATTTCGTCATTCCGATTTCTTCATTATGTATAGTCACGATAAATTCATTAATTGCTGACCTTCTAAGTATTGCAACAACAATCAGAGTGCACACCCTATTGCACACAGATGCAACACACAACAGTCACAAAAAATTCAAAAAATTCAACACAAAATCACAATCACCTTGATCGAACTTCCCTAATTTAGCTCAAACATAGAGCACGCTGTAACACGTCTTGACTGTAACACGTCTCAGTTGTGTGTCCAACATAAGTGTGTGTGTGTGTGTGTGAGTGTGTGTGTGTGTGTGTGTGTGTGTGTGTGTGTGTGTGTGTGTGTGTGTGTGTGTGTGTGTGTGTGTGTGTGTGTGTGTGTGTGAGTGTGTGTGTGTGTGTGTGTGTGTGTGTGTGTGTGTGTGTGTGTGTGTGTGTGAGTGTGTGTGTGTGTGTGTGTGTGTGTGTGTGTGTGTGTGTGTGTGTGTGTGTGTGTGTGTGTGTGTGTGTGTGTGTGTGTGTGTGTGTGTGTGTGTGTGTGTGTGTGTGTGTGTGTGTGTGTGTGTGTGTGTGTGTGTGTGTGTGTGTGTGTGTGTGTGTGTGTGTGTGTGTGTGTGTGTGTGTGTGTGTGTGTGTGTGTGTGTGTGTGTGTGTGTGTGTGTGTGTGTGTGTGTGTGTGTGTGTGTGTGTGTGCAACAGAGAGATAGAGAAGGGGGTGGTTGGGAAGAGGAGAGGGTAACAAAAACGATTAATGGCTAGACTTGGAGCAGAACATTTCAAAAAAGAGAAATGCTTTTCCTAAAGGCAGTTGATATCTACAACTGACACATCAACATATACACCCAGCTGAAATTTACAAACAAGACAGTTTGACAAAAAGGAAGGGTACGGTGGGGGTAGAGGAGGGGGAGGGGGCTCACAAGTAGAAAGGTGGGGAATATGCAGGGTATAAGTGATGCTTCAGTGTAATGCTTGAAGTGTACAGGCAAGTACTGGTCAACATTATATGTCCACCAAGTTAGGCATGAGGCCTTTGCTTACTGGCTGTTGCAAGCCTCCATCCTGACACTTGAAGTAAGGAAGCGGAAGTTAAATTGCTCTTTACCTGTGCCGCTTGAAAGAGTCAGAGTGAAAGTGAAACATTAGCCACTTCATTGTTCCTGTTCACTGGCCTTCCACTGAACCCAGTTGATGAGGCATGACCCTTACTGTAGATTCCATAAGTTTCTTCTTCTTTCATTCTTTCACAACTTGCCAGTAAATGATTTGCTGTTTTGATATGTGATTGAACCTTACTCATATGTGATGTGATGAGATTTTATTGGCTAATTGATTGGGTGGTTGAGAATATGAGCAAAATGTATAGAGCTGCTTTTGTTGTTTCTCAATTCATTAGATTTCTTTATATCTTGCAACTCTTGAGATGACTCATCTGAATAGAACTACGGGCTCCTGAAGCATGGTGAACAAGTGTTCAGTTGATGTGTAGCAGCTTCTGGTGTTGGTTTTGTCTGCCTTCTGTTCCTGATAGAAAGCCTTCCACTAACATGTCCTTTTCCACCTTTGAGATTATGGTCTATAGCTGTTAATCTTCCAAGTGATTGAAAGTGTTAGCCCCATCTACCATACTCTGTCAGAGTGGTAATGGCTATGACCAACATGTTTGCCAAGTTTGGTGAAACTTCACAACAAATGTTGAACAAGAATTACCCCCTCCCCTCCCCTTCTGGCCAGTGTGAGGTACAAACATATGTGTGGAAATAAAGATAATATGGAGTTGTACAGATAGCCATGATGATGAGAGTGGTGTGAGGTACAAACATGTGTGGAAATGAAGATAACATGGAGCTGTACAGATAGCCATGATAATGAGAGTGGTGTGAAGTATATGCATGCATGGAAACATAGATTAAAAAGAGCTGTACAGATAGCCATGATGATGAGAGTGGTGATGATGACAAATTTTGTTTTTGTTTTTCAGTGCCTTTGACTTGGAACGTGAGCGAGAGTGGAGACAGCGGGAGAACAAACTCAAAGTGCAGATCGCCCAGTTGGAGGCCACGCTGAAATCAGACCTGGGTGAAAAGGGAAGCATCATCGATAAATACGCCAATGAGAGAGTACAGAGGGCTGAACTGGAGCATTTAAGCACATGTAGAATCCAAACTAAAATACAGTTCTGTACATTGAACACCAAGCTGAAAGTGGTTTAGCATCTTCCTCAGAGCTAACGTTGAAATTTCCTCAAGCGCTAGACAGTCATGGAACTGGGGGACTGTTTTTAAACAGATGGCACCTCCCCAAAACAATGTCCAGATCAAATCAGATTTTCTTTGAAACAAGAAATCTGATAGAGCCTATTACCCCATTGTACCTTAGCTTCCTTCGTGATGTGTGAGCACCTACATATATGGAAGTGTATAACTTACCTTTTCACATGTTATTTACAATTGTGAGACTGGACTGTTTTATATACTTTGGTAAAGGAATTTGAGTGCTTTAAAATGTAATGATATCCCTCTCCTGTCCCAGTGACCCATGCCACATTAGATTCGCACTGCTTTCCTTACACCACTTGCCGGTGTTTGTGTAGTGCTTATATATATACACATGTATGTGTTCGTGTGTGTGTGTGTGTGTGTGTGTGTGTGTGTGTGTGTGTCTGTGTCTGTCTGTGTCTGTATTTGTGTGTGTGTGCACTCATCATAGAGGTCATTTGGTGTCATTATAGAAAGAATGACAAGGTGAATGTCTCATGTATCAATGTCATAGCCATTGGAATTACTATACATAGCTCTTTGTATCAATATAATGCCTATGTAAACTAATATTATAAATCAACTTTGCTCATAGGAATGATGATAGCATTTACCGATTCATCTGCTACTAGTTACAAATACTCTTATTACCAGTATTGTCAAATCCACGCTTGATTATCAAAGTGCTGTGTCCAGTGCTGTTTCTGGAATAGATACCTTTACTTAACTATCACCTTTACTTTCATTGTTATTCCTTTCTATTGATATGTGCATATTTGTGCTTTGTATGTGTCTTGTAAAAAATGAAAAATTGTTCAAAAAAAAAAGAAATCTGATAGAGGGTGTATGTGATATGCATGTGTCAACATGAGTGTTGGTGATGTTGATGACTGATCATTGTGATCATTGTGTTGACATGAGTGTTGGTCATGTTGATGACTGATCATTGTGGTCATTGTGTTGACATGAGTGTTGGTCATGTTGATGACTGATCATCATGGTCATTGTGTCAACATGAGTGTTGGTCATGTTGATGACTGATCGTTGTGTTGACATGAGTGTTGGTCATGTTGATGACTGATCGTTGTGTTGACATGAGTGTTGGTCATGTTGATGACTGATCGTTGTGTTGACATGAGTGTTGGTCATGTTGATGACTGATCGCTGTGTCGACATGAGTGTTGGTCATGTTGATGACTGATCGTTGTGTCGACATGAGTGTTGGTCATGTTGATGACTGATCGTTGTGTTGACATGAGTGTTGGTCATGTTGATGACTGATCATTGTGTTGACATGAGTGTTGGTCATGTTGATGACTGATCGTTGTGTTGACACGAGTGTTGGTCATGTTGATGACTGATCGTTATGGTCACTCACCAGCACTGTGAAGCATCTGAACATCTGCACAGACTCACAATGTCTTGGTCTTGTAAATCATTGTCACTACAATTATTATCAGTTTGAAATATGTTCATTAAGTCTACATTGAGGTGATTACTGTGTCAGTACAAGGTTAAAAAAAGAAAAAAAACAAGAGAAAGAAAAAAAAAAAATGGGGGCTTGTCTTGAAGGACATACGGAATGGTGCCATCCAGAAGTAATGCTCATTTCTTTTCAAATGACTCATAGAGAAGTTAAATGCCCAGACATTTTTGCTTTTTATGTGTGAATTGGAACTGCATTACAGTTTATCCCTCATCTGTTGTTATATAGTAAAAACAAATTGTGTTCCATATACTCTAATACATGTGTTATGTAGTGATCCACAAATGTAATATAATAACATGATTTACATTTTCCCTGTGTGACTGCAGTTAAAGAGAATAGTCAAGCGCCTGTGATTTTTTTGTGCAGATCAAACTACCTGTATGGTGCCTGTGGTTTCAGACAGTGGTGATTAGTCAATGCCCGAGGCTCAGATATCATCTGTGATTTGTGGGTGTGCTTTCACAGGGAATGAATGGTGTGCTGTCTGTGGTGTTCAACATAATGACCGGTACAGCAGCACCACTGGACCTGACAGTCCTTGTCTGTCTGCTTTCTGATAGGCTTAGAATGGACTCACAGCATTTCTCACATGATTTACCCATTGGTGATGATTGTGTTACAGAGCAGTATGTTCATCTGTACATTTATTTGTAACCCAGAAATGCTGCATCCATGCTCTTTGTAAAATGTAGCTTTTTCACCACCTCCCTGAGACTGATCAGCAAGTCTGTGTGCTGAGGTGAATGAAGGCATAGATATGTGCAATGCAGTGGATGCACACATAAGGTTGCGTAATACCTGCTTTCTCCTCAGGTCCCTCCTTTCAGAATAGTCTTTACAGGGAAGACGACGGTGTAATGAACGTCTAATGAACACTTCAGTTGACTGGTACCAGAATTTTCCTGTGCATGGGTCTGGGGTTTCTGTTTGAGAGGAGGGGGGAGAGTGGGGGTGTGGGGGGGAGGGGTCATTGTTGTTTTCTGGGTGATGGCAAGAAGGATGGAACACACAAATGCCTGATAAACATTTTCAGATTTGTTAATTAACACAGAAATGATGACAATGTTTCAGAGAAATGGGTGATAAGCATTTTCAGATTTGTTAACACACAAATGGAGGACAAACGTTTTCAGATTTGCAAATGGATGACATGTGTTTTCAGATTTGTTAACACACAAATGGATAACAAACTTTTTCAGATTTGTTAACACATGAATGGATGACAAACATTCGCAGATTTGTTAACACACAAATGGATAACAAACATTTACAGTTCGTTCACACACAAATGGACAACAAACATTTTCAGATTGTTAACACACAAATGGGTATAATTGTTTTCAGACTTGTTAACACACAAATGGGTATAAACATTTTCAGACTTGTTAACACACAAATGGGTGCGAACATTTTCAGATTTGTTACACACAAATGGATAGTAAACATTTTCAGACTTGTGAACACACAAATGGATGATAAACATGTTCAGATTTGTTTAAAACATGGATGACAAACATTTTCAGATTTGTTAAAACACCAAAGGATGACAAACATTTTAAGATTTTTAAACACCAAATGTGTGATAAATATTTTCAAATCTGTTCAAACCCGAAAGAAGTCTTTTCACCTCACTACTGGTCACCATAAGGAAGAAACAGTTTTATGCTGGTTACACAAAGGTTAATCTTCTTTTTATGCACACTTGTATCTTGTAAAAGATGAGGAGGCTGCATGATGCACACCATGTGATTTAGAACTCACTATCAAACATAGGCATGTAGAGTGGGATTTGCATGACATTTGTAACTAAACCTTTACAGCAGAGTCCATGAAGACTGTTCAGGAATGTTCCTGCTCTAGGTATATTTCAAAGAAACACAGTGAATCAATGTCTATTTTTTTTTGTCTCTCACAAATAGAGTTATATGGAATTGGTATTGATGACTGCCTTGATTTGACGTTCTATTAGCGGGGCCATGAACAACATGAATGGAAGTAGAGGATGTGATGGGGTATGAGGTATGTGGTGGTTGAGTAGTACTTTGCGTTAGAAGATGAATGAAAGTCTAATGCATGAGGGTCTAGCTTCTGTCCCTTCTCCTTCTTTCCTTTGGCTTCATAGTTTGGATCAAATGTTTGATTCATCCACGCATGGTCCTATGTCCTTAAGGAAACAGAAACAGAGGGGGGGAGAGACTCTTGATGTGGGCCTTTCTTTTTTTGAAAAAAGTGCATGTGTTTCAAGTGTAAACAAGATGTATGTAGTCTCAGATGTTGACCAAATGGTTTCAGATGTTGACCTGATGTTCATGGTTTCAAATGTTGACAAGATGTTTATGGTTTCAGATATTGACAAGATGTTCATGGTTTCAGATATTGACCAGATGTTCACGGATTAAGATACTGACCAGATGTTCATGGTTGCAGATGCTGACCAGATGTTCATGGATTCAGATGTTGACCAGATGTTCATAGTGGCAGATGTTGACCCAGATGTTCATGGTTGCAGATGCCAATGAGAAGCTTCAGCAGGAGTTCAGGGAGCTGCAGATCCACCATTTCCAGATGAAGGAGGAGTATGATGATCTGAAGGAGAAACTCCAGTTCTTCACCAAGGTCAGGGTCTTCTGTGGTGTCATACTGTTGTTTGCTTACTTTTTGTCTTTGGTTTTGTGTTGTTTTGTTTTTTCATACTGGATTTGATGATTGTGATGTTTGTGACAATGACATGCATACATGATTGCAGAGGTTTTGATAATGATAAAAGTATTTGAGGTGACAATAGCAATGATTGTTGATGTGATGACAGCTTCTGTAGTAACAATAATGGCAAGATGGTGATGATGATGATAATGCTGATGATAATAAGGAATTTGATGATCTTGATTCATGTAACTGTGCTGGTAATGATGGTCATATGTGAAATTTCACAAAGTTTTAATGCTTTGGTCCTCAAGGCTTGAGAGGGGAGGTGGAGGGAAGGGCTAGGGAGTAATAAACAAAACAAGTAGTGAATTGCACAACTCAGCATGCTATGATCACTTTCATTAACAACAGAAGTAAAGACATAAATAAACTACAGCAAGTCACATGCCAGATATACACATGAGTAGTGAATTGCACAACTCAGCATGCTATGATCACTTTCATTAACAACAGAAGTAAAGACATAAATAAACTACAGCTAGTCACATGCCAGATATACACACGAGTAATAAATTGCAATGTTCAGCATGCTATGATCATTTTCATTAGCAACAGAAGTAAAGACATAAATAAACTACAGCTAGTCACATGCCAGATATACACACGAGTAATGAAATTGCAATATTCAGCATGCTATGATCACTTTCATTAGCAACAGAAGTAAAGACATAAATAAACTACAGCTAGTCACATGCCAGATATACACACGAGTAATGAATTGCAATATTCAGCATGCTATGATCATTTTCATTAGCAACAGAAGTAAAGACATAAATAAACTACAGCTAGTCACATGCCAGATATACATCAAAACACATCAGGCTTTTTAATACGGTTATAATATTACAACAGCGATTTTACGTATACTTTATGGTTCACAGTGATGATGATTATGACAATAATGGTAATGTGGTGAGGATGAGGGTGTTAGTGATGATTGTGGCGAGGACGATGACCATAATGGTGTAATGTGGTGAGGATGACAGTGTCAGTGATGATTGTGATAAAGACGATGACCTTAATGGTGTGATGTAGTGAGGATGACAGTGTCAGTGATTATTGTGACAAAGACAATGACCATAATGGTGTAATGTGGTGAGGATGAGGGTTAGTGATGATTGTGATGACAATGACAAATGACCAAATGTGGTGGATGTAAGTGTGGATAATTGATGAGACAGTGTCAGTGATAATTGTGACAAAGACAGTGACCAAAAATGGTGTAATGTGGTGAGGATGAGGGTGTCAGTGATGATTGTGATGAGGACGATGACCATAATGGTGTAATGTGGTGAGGATGAGGGTGTCAGTGATGATTGTGATGAGGACGATGACCATAATGGTGTAATGTGGTGAGGATGAGGGTGTCAGTGATGATTGTGATGAGGACGATGACCATAATGGTGTAATGTGGTGAGGATCAGGGTGTCAGTGATGATTGTGAGGAAGATGATGACCAGAATGGCCAGTGACGATGTGCAGGAGAGTGCGGTGGACATGACGGAGCTGGAGGACGCCCTGGTGCTGGTGAAGCAGAAGAAGCAGAAGACACAGGCCCCCCCTGACTTCCTGCACCAGGTGGACACAGAGCTGGACAAAGGTGACACGCCCTCCTCTCTCTATGCCTCTCTGTCTGTCTGTCAGGGACAAAGGTGTTGCACCCACCTCTCTCTCTGCCTCTCTCTCTAACTTCCTGTCTGTCTGTCAGGGACAAATGTGTGACATGCCCTCCTCTCTCTGTCTTGTCTGTCTGTCAGGGACAAAGGTGACATACCCTCCTCTCTCTCTGCCTCTCTGTCTATCAGGGACAAAGGTAACACGCCCTCCTCTCTCTTCTTCTCTGTCTGTCTGGCAGGGACAAATGTGACACACCCTCCTCTCTCTCTAAATTTTTGTCTGTCTGTCTGTCAGGGACAAAGGTGACATGCCCTCCTCTCTCTCTTCCTCTCTCTGTCTGTCAGGGACAAAGGTAACATGCCCTCTTCTCTCTGCCTCTCTGTTTGTCTATCAGGGACAAAGGTGACTTGCCCTCCTCTCTCTCTGCCTCTCTGTCTGTCTGTCAGGGACAAAGGTGACATGCCCTCCTCTCTCTCTTCCTGTCTGTCTGTCTGTCAGGGACAAAGGTGACATGCCCTCTTCTCTCTGCCTCTCTGTCTGTCAGGGACAAAGGTGACATGCCCTCCTCTCTCTCTGCCTCTCTGTCTGTCAGGGACAAAGGTGACATGCCCTCCTCTCTCTCTGCCTCTCTGTCTGTCAGGGACAAATGTGACACGCCCTCCTCTCTCTCTTCCTCTCTGCCTGTCTGTCAGGGACAAATGTGACACACCCTCCTCTCTCTCTTCCTCTCTGCCTGTCTGTCAGGGACAAAGGTGACATGCCCCTCTTCTCTCTTCCTCTCTGTCTGTCTGTCAGGGACAAAGGTGACATGCCTCCTCTCTCTCTGTCTGTCTGTCAGGGACAAATGTGACATGCCCTCCTCTCTCTCTCTGCCTGTCTGTCCGTCAGGGACAAAGGTGACATGCCCTCCTCTCTCTACCTCTCTGTCTGTCAGGGACAAATGTGACATGCCCTCCTCTCTCTCTGCCTCTCTGTCTGTCAGGGACAAAGGTGGCATGCCCTCCTCTCTCTCTGTCTGTCTGTCAGGGACATAGGTGACATGCCCTCCTCTCTGTCTCAACCTCTCTGTCTGCCTCTCTGTCTATCAGCTAATAGCGCAGGGAAATGAAGGGGGTGGGGGGGTTCAGCTGAAGTTACAGAGTGGTTGGTTTGGTCGATATCTGCAGGTCATTGTTTCTGTTGTTTCACCAACTGTCTGGTGCTGTGGTTGTTGTTGATGTTTCACCAACTGCCTGGTGCTGTGGTTGTTGTTGATGTTTCACCAACTGCCTGGTGCTGTGGTTGTTGTTGTTTCACCAATTGTCTGTTGCTGTGGTTGTTGTTGTTGTTGTTTCACCAACTGCCTGGTGCTGTGGTTGTTATTGTTGTTTCAGAAACTGCCTGGTGCTGTAGTTGTTGTTGATGTTTCACCAACTGTGTGGTGCTGTGGTTGTTATTGATGTTTCACCAACTGCCTGGTGCTGTGTGGTTGTTGTTGATGTTTCACCAACTGCCTGGTGCTGTGGTTGTTGATGTTTCACCAACTGCCTGGTGCTGTTGTTGTTGTTGCTGATGTGTCACTAACTGCCTGGTGCTGTGGCTGTTGTTGATGTTTGTTTCACCAACTGCCTGGTGCTGTGATTGTTCTTGTTGATGTTTCACCAACTGCCTGGTGCTGTGGTTGTTGTTTCACCAACTGCCTGGTGCTGTGGTTGTTGTTGCTGATGTGTCACCAACTGCCTGGTGCTGTGGCTGTTGTTGATGTTTGTTTCACCAACTGCCTGGTGCTGTGGTTGTGTTGATGTTTCACCAACTGCTGGTGCTGTGATTGTTCTTGTTGATGTTTCACCAACTGCCTGGTGCTGTGGTTGTTGTTTCACCAACTGCCTGGTGCTGTGATTGTTCTTGTTGATGTTTCACTAACTGCCTGGTGCTGTGATTGTTCTTGTTGATGTTTCACCAACTGCCTGGTGCTGTGGTTGTTGTGATGTTTCACCAACTGCCTGGTGCTGTGATTGTTGTTGTTGTTTCACCAACTCCCTTGTGTTGTGGTTGTTGTTGTTGATGTTTCACCAACAGCCTGGTGGCTTTGGTTGTTGTTGATGTGTCACCAACTGCCTGGTGATGTGGTTGTTGTTGATGTGTCACCAGCTGTCTGGTGCTGTGGTTGTTGTTGTTTCACCAACTATCTGGTGCTGTGGTTGTTGTTGATGTTTTTGTTTCACCAACTGCCTGGTGCCTTGGTTGTTGTTGTTTGTTTCACCAACTGTCTGGTGCTGTGGTTGTTGTTGTTGTTGTTTCACCAACTCCCTATGGTGTGGTTGTTATTGTTGTTTCAGAAACTGCCTGGTGCTGTGGTTGTTGTTGATGTTTCACCAATTGCCTGGTGCTTTTGTTGTTGTTGATGTTTCACCAACTGTGTGATGCTGTGGTTGTTGTTGTTTCACCAACTGCCTGGTGCTGTGGTTGTTGATGTTTCACCAACTGCCTGGTGCTGTGGTTGTTGTTGATGTTTCACCAACTGCCTGGTGCTGTGGTTGTTGATGTGTCACCAACTGCCTGGTGTTGTGGTTGTTTGATGTTTTCACCAACTGCCTGGTGCTGTGGTGGTGGTTGTGGGCTGAGAGGCCATGGACAAGAGTCCCATCAGCAGTCAGTGATGGTGTGAATTACTGGCCTAGGCCATCTGCCACCCTGACGTGCTGTGGGCTGACATGGAAAGCCAGAAAGCGGGCAGTTGAGATCCCCTGACTCCAGAGATGCCACGCTGAGGATGGTGCTCCCATGTCCTGACCAGCACTGCAGTGTCAGCACCCCTCACACCTGGTTTACCCCAGCATGTGTTGTGAAAGGAATCACAGGACAGCCCTGTCATGTCATCTCTGACCAGAATACAATTCCACGGCATCATTTGCATTATCCTGATCCTCATGAATCATCAAGGAAAACAAAGAGTGTAAGTCTGTGGCTCTTCATGCCCTGTTCTCCTGGGTGTCTCAGCTTCAGTTTCTTCATTACGTCCATGCCTGGTGTTTTCTGTTATGAGTTGCCCAATGGCAGACTGATAGTGATTGCTAGCTGATGACTATTGGTGTTGGGTTTTCTGTTATGAGTTGCCCATGGCAGACTGATAGTGATTGCTGGCTGGTGACTATCGGTGTGGGGTTTTCTGTCATGAGATGCCCCATGGCAGACTGATTGTGATTGCTAGCTGATGACTGCTGGTGCTGTGATGAGATGCCCCATGGCAGACTGATTCTGATTGCTAGCTGATGACTGCTGGTGTTGGGTTTCTGTGGTGAGTTGCCCCATGGCAGACTAATAGTGATTGCTAACTGGTGACTGCTGGTGTTGGGTTTTCTGTGGTGAGATGATTGCTGGTGCTGGGTTTTCTGTGGTGAGTTGCCCCATGGCAGACTGATAGTGATTGCTAGCTGGTGACTGCCGGTGCTGGGGCTGTGACAGGACTGTCCTTAGTATGGCCTAGGTGAGGTGGCCAGTATAAGCTGTGTGTGAATTAGGTTGCTGAGGGTATGCAGAACATCACAAAATTGTTACGTCCACAACTGTATGAAGAGAGACAGGCAAGCAAGCCTTCCTGTTGACACATGCAGTTGGAGAGCTGGCAGCCCTTCACATGCTGAACTGCCCACACTGCCAGAGGAAGCTTGCTTTGTTGTCAGTGGATTTTGAGAGTTCACAGACTGGACATGAAAAGTTCTTCATGATAGTCTCATACATGCACTGATACAGATCAGTAAGTCATCAATAAATCATCAATAAAAATCATCTACCAAAACTTGCCTTTGAGATGACACTGTCAGGCAGCTCACTCCTGCTCACCTTTTTCTCTATACTTACCTGTCCAAACAAATCTCTTATCCCCACTTGGTGATCATGCACATCAAGATTCTCATTTAAAAGAATTTGAAAAATTGAAAAAACGAAAAATAAAAAAAAATGGAGAGTGGTAGCTAACATTTACAAAGTGATTATGTGAAGAGAGCATGGAAGAGGGTGGGGAGAAGCTGACCTGCCTCCTTACACCCTGGGGCTGCTGTCAACACAGTGTGGGAGGGAGCACCGGGTGTGGCTCTCACCAAAACTGGAAAATCATCAAAAACTAGTGGCAAAAGCCGCGCCAAGTCAAACTAGTCTAGCTCCCCCACAAGCGGCAAGGCATGAGTGGAGAAAAAAACCGATACATGATATGCCTGGCCCATGTGAGTCTAACGTCAAGCAAGGCCTCCAGTACTTCACACAAGATCAAAGAGAAAGAGGCAAAGCCATTTTTAAAGTTGACTTGGTAGACAGCAAGGCATTCTGCATGGATGGCAACTGCAGTGAAGAATTCTTCCCTATCATCAGAGATGGAAACATTTTCTTCTTTGAATGCAAAGGCCAAAACCACAGGGTGCATT
Organism: Conus betulinus; assembly: GCA_016801955.1. Taxonomy (NCBI): domain Eukaryota; kingdom Metazoa; phylum Mollusca; class Gastropoda; order Neogastropoda; family Conidae; genus Conus; species Conus betulinus. Next base: position 40,546 of record JADBJO010003155.1, on the reverse strand, counting down.
GGAGAATCCATAGCATGAGTCAATCCAAACAGAAGAATGAGAGTCAAGAGGGATGTGTTCTCTTGGCAAGGAAACGAAGAAACCTGAAGTCAGTTGATCAGATTTGTAAATCTGAGTCAGTTTATCAGATTTGTAATGTTAAGAGTTTACTCAAGGTGATCACTAGTGCTGGTTTGGTGGTTGAGTAAAGTTAGCTTGCGCTATCCATTTTTAATCTTTTATGAGAATCCTGATGTGTGGCGATGTTCCTTGCCAAGTGGGCATGAGGGATATGTTTGGACAGGTAAGTATGAAGAAAGAAAATTTTTTAAAGAAGTTATGTGTCTAGCTGCAGTATTGAAAAGATTATGAAGCAGAAAAGGTTTCTCTTTTTTTTCCTTTTTTTTTTTTGCTGTCCCAACCTCTGTACCTGGCAGTGAACCCACGTTGCTCATTCTGACACCCCATCCACAGCCATAGCCTGGTCTGTCCCGCCACAGCCCTGGCACCGGCAATCCACAGGGAGCAGTCAATGTCAAGTGGTCAAGAGGCAACCCAATGGAGGAGACACTGCACTGCTGCTGAGTCACTTCAGTGGTTTTCAGTGCGCCTGTTCTGATCCAACATACGCAGGACACCACCTACTAAGTTTTCTACTGACAACAATTGCTTAGTGGCAGAGCCAGCGTGAGTGAGCTCTCCCTCCAGAGAGTGCCACCACATCCGTCCAATGACAGCCCCCATGGACTTGCCGATTCCGGTGACCCCAACGGAACCAAACCCAGGCCACATATGGAGAGGACATCAAAACTGAGGTCACCATGAGAGCAGGGCATGAAGGGCCACAGAATTTGAGACTTAAAAAAAATTTTTTTTTATGCTGATCGATGAGAATAAGGATGATAAAGATGATGCTACGGATTTCCATTCCAGTCTGAGACTACATGACAGGGCTGTACTCTACGCTTCCGTTCATGATATATCCCAGCATCAACCACGCCAGAGAGATACAGATACCTGCAGTGTTGGTCAGGAAATTTGAGCGACACTCTCAGAGATGCATCCATTAAGTGGATGAAACTCAACTGTGTGGTCCCAGTCTTCCCAACTGAGCCTGTAGCAAACTCGACTCTTGGTAGGAGCCAGTCCGTGCAGAAAAATCCCACATGACTCTGATGGGAATTGAACCCTTGACCTCCCAGCCGGGAGTCCGCAATGCTAACCACTTCACCACAGCGGCGGGTAAGCAGAAAATGTTTGTCAAGTTTGAAAAAGTGTCTTTTACAGGAGGTAATTTTGATTTTTTTTATTATTATCATTGGTGTTTTGTTTGTCTTTCTGTACCAATCAGACGCCAAACGTCAGCTTCTTGAGCTGCAGGCAGAGTATGCAGAGACAGTGCATGAGTTGGAGAAGACCCGGAACATGCTAGTGGTGCAGCACAAGATCAACAAAGACTACCAGAAAGAGGTCAGTGGTCTGTTGGTCTGTTATGATGTCAGGTCACACAGCACAAGACCAACAAAGACTACCAGAAAGAGGTCAGTGGTCTGTGGTGTGTCAGTTGGTCTGTGTATAACATCAGGTCACACAGCACAAGATCAACAAAGACTACCAGAAAGAGGTCAGTGGTCTGTTTGGTCTGTTATGATGTCAGGTCACACAGCACAAGACCAACAAAGACTACCAGAAAGAGGTCAGTGGTCTGTGTGTGTGTCAGTTGGTCTGTGTATAACATCAGGTCACACAGCACAAGATCAACAAAGACTACCAGAAAGAGGTCAGTGGTCTGTTTGGTCTGTTATGATATCAGGTCACACAGCACAAGACCAACAAAGACTACCAGAAAGAGGTCAGTGGTCTGTGGTGTGTCAGTTGGTCTGTGTATAACATCAGGTCACACAGCACAAGATCAACTAAAGACTACCGGAAAGAGGTCAGTGGTCTGTTGTCTGTTGGTCTGTTATGATATCAGGTCACACAGCACAAGACCAACAAGACTACCAGAAAGAGGTCAGTGGTCTGTGGTGTGTCAGTTGGTCTGTGTATAACATCAGGTCACACAGCACAAGACCAATAAAGACTACCAGAGAGAGGTCAGTGGTCTGTTGTCTGTTGGTCTGTTATGATGTCAGGTCACAGAGCACAAGCATGGGTGCCACTCTTCCGTCTGGGTGACTGAAATGCATTTTCTCGGCAAGGCCGTAGATGGAAATTATGTTTTTCAAGTTTTTTTATTCCCATAAATTTTTTTTTTTTTTTAAGAACAGTTGAATTGGTGGTATTATGACCAAAGCAGCACTGTAGCAGACGACCAGAAATGAGGAAGCGCTCTCTATTGTTGAAGACAACATAGGTCCAGCGATCTTTGTTAGCCTATGTCGCGCCATTGTGCTGGTAGAAAAAGTTTTCCCCACCGTGGCCGGGGCGGCCCCTGGATCCCTGCCTCATTTTCAGTTTTTTCAGATTTTCAAAGTGTCACCCTTGCACAAGATAAACAAAGACTACCAGAAAGAGTTCAGTGGTCTGTGGGTTGGTCTGTGTATATCAGGTCACAGAGCACAAGACCAAAAAAGACTACCAGGAAGAGGGCAATGGTCTGTCGGTCTGTTGGTCTGTGTATAATATCAGGTCACACAGCACAAGATCAACAAAGACTACCAGAAAGGGGTCAGTGATCTGTGAGTTGGTCTGTGTATAATATCAGGTCAGCACAAGACACACAGCACAAGACCAACAACAAAGACTACCAGAAAGAGGTCAGTGGTCTGTTAGTCTGTTGGTCTGTGCATAATATCAGGTCACACAGCACAAGACCAACAAAGACTACCAGAAAGAGGGCAGTAGTCTGTCGGTCTGTTGTTGGTCTGTGTATAATATCAGGTCACACAGCACAAGATCAACAAAGAGTACCAGAAAGAGGTCTGTGGTCTGTGGTTTGGTCTGTGTATAATATCATCAGTCACACAGCACAAGACCAACAAAGACTACCAGAAAGAGGTCTGTGGTCTGTCGGTTGGTCTGTGTATAACATCAGGTCACACAGCACAAGATCAACAGACTACCAGAAGGAGGCCTGTGGTCTGTGGTCTGTCTGTTTGTGTATAATGTCAGGTCGCACAGCACAAGATCAACAAAGACTACCAGAAAGAGGTCTGTGGTCTGTGGTTTGGTCTGTGTATAATATCAGGTCACACAGCACAAGATCAACAAAGACTACCAGAAAGAGGTCTGTGGTCTTCTGTGTGTTGGTCTGTGTATACTATCAAGTCACACAGCACAAGATCAACAAAGACTACCAGAAAGAGGTCTGTGGTCTTCTGTGTGTTGGTCTGTGTATACTATCAAGTCACAGGGAACAAGATCAAGGATTGCTAAAAAATTCAGTGTCTGTCTGTCTGTGTATGTGTCTGATTCATTGCACAAGATCAATGGAGACACCCCTAAAGAGGTTTGTTGTCTGTCTGTCTGTGCATGTGTCTGATTCATTGCTCAAGATCAATGGAGACACCCCTAAAGAGGTTTGTTGTCTGTCTGTCTGTGTATGTGTCTGATTCATTGCACAAGATCAATGGAGACACCCAAAGAGAGGTTTGTTGTCTCTCCCTTTGCCATGTCTCTACTTGTGTGTGTCTGTTCTAGCTTCCCCTTGAAGGCGAAGGACACAGTTATAAAGAGATGTGTGATCAGTCTGTGTATCAAGTCAAACATCTTCTTCACAGGTGGAAAGAGTAAGCTTCACAGCTTCTTTTTTTTTTTCATCTAGCCTTCTGTCCTTCTGCCTATCCGTGTATCTGTCTCTCTGCTTCAGAACTGACAAAGACACCCACAAAGGTCAACACAGACAAAAGATTTTTATTCTGTCAGTCCGTCTGTCTGTGTGTGCATCTGTCCAGTTGTTCAGCACATTACGACAGAAATCATCAGAACATGTCCGTCTTTTTTGTGCATATCTGTCTTTTGTCTGTGTGGGGGCAGATTAATGTCTGTCAGTTTGTACATCTCAAGTTTGAACATGGACACACAAAAATGTGCATAACCAGATGCAGACCTGGAAAATGAAAATGTGTGTGTGTGTGTGTGTGTGTGTGTGTGTGTGTGTGTGTGTGTGTGTGTGTACTCTCAACAGACAGAGCTAGCCAACCAGCAGCTGCAGGAGACGAAGAAGGAATATGAAATGAAGCTGGATGAATATGCACGACTGCTGGACATCCGTGCTGCCAGGATCAAGGTACACATGTCCTCACCTCTCTTTCCTCTTTGGTCTGAAATCACACAGCTAGACTGGTATGTAAGGAACACACACAGACACACACTGTCAGAGCTTTCTTCTTTTTGCTCTTTGTGTGTGTGTGTGTGTGTGTGTACATGTGACAAGGTCCATACTGCCCTGAAGGCCCATCAAAGTCAAAGTGTTGGAGATCTTGAAGCCCCATTTCAAGGCTGCAACAATCCTTGAAAATTACAACTTATGCAAGGGTGTGCGAAAACTCCTTGAATTTGTTATTCCCAAGCATTTCTTTTCTTCCCAATAAAGTTTCCTGAACAAATCAGCAGTCCTGAGAGATTCAAATATGAGTGAACAGCAAACGATATTTAATGTCTCTGTTAGCTGTTTGGTGACATGTTTCAGTGGTCTGCGCATCGCATTAGGCATGAAGTTTCTTCCTGTTTACATCAGTTTTACCATCCTTGAAAAACCTATGGAAACAACTGTGTGAAGCCTGACTTGCAGTTTGTGTTGTGGGTGTGACAGTGTCAGACATGCATCTTGTGGTTGGTTGGACAGAAACTGGAGGCACAACTGAGGGATGTGGCCTATGGCACGCGTCAGTACCGCATTTCTCCACCAGACGAAGATGTGAGTACTCTACTCTTGGTCTGTGTCTGTCTCTATGGTGTTGGGTGTTCGAACATTGTATGAAAGTGCAGTATGTTTGTCAGTGTTTGGGTAGTTTGGATGTTGTATGAAAGTGCAGCATGCAGTATGCTTGTCAGTGTTGGGTAGTTTGGACTTTGGACATTGTATGAAAGTGCAGCAGGCAGTATGTTTGTGTCATGTTGGGAAGTTTGGACTTTGGACATTGTATGAAAGTGCAGCATGCAGTATGTTTGTGTCAGTGTTGGGTAGTTTGGACTTTGGACATTGTATGTAAGTGCAGTGTGCAGTATGTTTGTGTCAGTGTTGGGTAGTTTGGACTTTGGACATTGTATGAAAGTGCAGCATGCAGTATGTTTGTGTCAGTGTTGGGTAGTTTGGACGTTGTATGAAAGAGCAGCGTGCAGTATGTTTGTGTCAGTGTTGGGTAATTTGGACATTGTATGAAAGTGCAGCATGCAGTATGTTTGTTTCAGTGTTGGGTAGTTTGGACATTGTATGAAAGTGCAGCATGCAGTATGTTTGTCAGTGTTGGGTAATTTGGACTTTGGACACTGTATGTAAGTGCAGCGTGCAGTATGTTTGTGTCAGTGTTGGGTAGTTTGGACTTTGGACATTGTATGAAAATGCAGCGTACAGTATGTTTGTCAGTGTTGGGTAATTTGGACTTTGGACATTGTATGTAAGTGCAGCATGCAGTATGTTTGTGTCAGTGTTGGGTAGTTGGACATTGTATGAAAGTGCAGCCTGGAGTATGTTTGTCAGTGTTGGGTAATTTGGACTTAGGACATTGTATGTAAGTGCATCGTGCAGTATGTTTGTTTCAGTGTTGGGTAGTTTGGACTTTGGACATTGTATGTAAGTGCATTGTGCAGTATGTTTGTGTCAGTGTTGGGTAATTTGGACTTTGGACATTGTATGTAAGTGCAGCATGCAGTATGTTTGTGTCAGTGTTGGGTAATTTGGACATTGTATGAAAGTGCAGCGTGCAGTATGTTTGTGTCAGAGTTGGGTAGTTTGGACATTGTATAGCGTGCAGTATGTTTGTGTCAGTGTTGGGTAATTTGGACATTGTATGAAAGTGCAGCATGCAGTATGTTTGTCAGTGTTGGGTAATTTGGACTTTGGACATTGTATGTAAGTGCAGCGTGCAGTATGTTTGTGTCAGTGTTGGGTAGTTTGGACTTTGGACATTGTATGTAAGTGCAGCGTGCAGTATGTTTGTGGCAGTGTTGGGTAGTTTGGACATTGTATGTAAGTGCAGTGTGCAGTATGTTTGTGTCAGTGTTGGGTAGTTTGGACATTGTATGAAAGTGCAGCATGCAATATGTTTGTGTCAGTGTTGGGTAATTTGGACATAGTATGAAAGTGCAGAGTGCAGTATGTTTGTGTCAGTATTGGTTAATTTGGACTTTGGACATTGTATGAAAGTGCAGAGTGCAGTATGTTTGTGTCAGTATTGGTTAATTTGGACTTTGGACATTGTATTAAAGTGCAGCTTGCAGTATGTTTGTCAGTGTTGGGTAGTTTGGACATTATATGAAAGTGCAACGTGCAGTATTGCATATGGTTGTCAGTGTTGGGTAATTTGGACTTTGGACATTGTATGTAAGTGCAGCATGTAGTATGTTTGTGTCAGTGTTGGGTAATTTGGACATTGTATGAAATTGCAGAGTGCAGTATGTTTGTGTCAGTATTGGTTAATTTGGACTTTGGACATTGTATGTAAGTGCAGCGTGCAGTATGTTTGTGTCAGTATTGGGTAGTTTGGACATGTATGAAAGTGCAGTATGTTTGTGTCAGTGTCGGGTAGTTTGGACATTGTATGTAAGTGCAGTGTTAAGTATGTTTGTGTCAATATTGGGTAGTTAGGACATTATATGTAGTGCAGCATGCAGTATGTTTGTGTCAGTGTTGGGTAGTTTGGACATTGTATAGCGTGCAGTATCTTTGTGTCAGTGTTGGGAATTTGGACATTGTATGTAAGTGCAGCGTTCAGTATGTTTGTATCAGTATTGGGTAGTTTGGACATTGTATGTAAGTGCAGCATGCAGTATGTTTGTGTCAGTGTTGGGTAGTTTGGACTTTGGACATTGTATGAAAGTTCAGCATGCAGTATGTTTTTGTCAGTGTTGGGTAGTTTGGACATTGTATGAAAGTACAGCATGCAGTATGTTTGTCAGTGTTGGGTAATTTGGACTTTGGACATTGTATGTAAGTGCAGCGTGCAGTATGTTTGTGTCAGTGTTGGGTAGTTTGGACATTGTATGAAAGTGCAGCGTGCAGTATGTTTGTGTCAGTGTTGGGTAGTTTGGACATTGTATGAAAGTGCAGCATGCAGTATGTTTGTCAGTGTTGGGTAATTTGGACTTTGGACATTGTATGTAAGTGCAGCGTGCAGTATGTTTGTGTCAGTGTCGGGTAGATTGGATTTTGGACATTGTATGTAAGTGCAGCGTGCAGTATGTTTGTGTCAGTGTTGGGTAGTTGGACATTGTATGAAAGTGCAGCATGCAGTATGTTTGTGTCAGTGTTGGGTAGTTTGGACATTGTATGAAAGTGCAGTGTGCAATATGTTTGTATCAGTGTTTGTAATTTGGACATTGTATGAAAGTGCAGCGTGCAGTATGTTTGTCAGTGTTGGGTAATTTGGACTTTGGACATTGTATGAAAGTGCAGCGTGCAGTATGTTTGTGTCAGTGTTGGGTTGTTAAGACATTGTATGTAAGTGCAGCATGCAGTATGTTTATGTCGGTGTTGGGTAGTTTGGACATTGTATGAAAGTGCAGCGTGCAGGATGTTTGTGTCAGCATTGGATAGTTTGGACATTGTATGAAAGTGCAGCGTGCAGTATGTTTGTCAGTGTTGGGTAGTTTGGACTTTGGACATTGTATGTAAGTGCAGCGTGCAGTATGTTTGTGTCAGTGTTGGGTAGTTAGGACATTGTATGAAAGTGCAGCGTGCAGTATGTTTGTGTCAGATCTGGGTAATTTGGACATTGTATGAAAGTGCAGCATGCAGTATGTTTGTGTCAGTGTTGGGTAATTTGGACTTTGGACATTGTATGAAAGTGCAGAGTGCAGTATGTTTGTGTCAGTATTGGTTAATTTGGTTAAGTGCAGCGTGCAGTATGTTTGTCAGTGTTGGGTAGTTTGGACATTGTATGAAAGTGCAGCGTGCAGCATACAGCATGTTTGTCAGTGTTGGGTAATTTGGACATTGTATGTAAGTGCAGCATGCAGTATATTTGTGTCAGAGTTGGGTAGTTTGGACATTGTGTGTAAGTGCAGCGTGCAGTATGTTTGTGTCAGTATTGGGTAGTTTGGATATGTATGAAAGTGCAGTATGTTTGTGTCAGTATTGGGTAGTTAGGACATTGTATGTAAGTGCAGCGTACAGTATGTTTGTGTCAGTATTGGGTAGTTAGGACATTGTATGTAAGTGCAGCGTGCAGTATGTTTGTATCAGTATTGGGTAATTTAGACATTGTATGTAAGTGCATCATGCAGTATGTCTGTGTCAGTGTTGGGTAATTAGGACATTGTATAGCGTGCAGTATGTTTGTGTCAGTGTTGGGTAATTTGGACATTGTGTGTAAGTGCAGCATGCAGTATGTTTTTGTCAGTGTTGAGTAATTTGGACGTTGTATGTAAGTGCAGCGTGCAGTATGTTTGTGTCAGTGTTGGGTAGTTAGGACATTGTATGAAAGTGCAGCGTGCAGTATGTTTGTGTCAGTGTGACACACCCAGTGCAGTGAGGGTGCGTTATGTTCACGTTATAAGTTTACAGTGCAAAGTCAGTGTTCCGCATCCTGAAAATATGTAGAGATATCAAATCTCCTGCTGCCATATTTAAAGGAGTTTATACCTCCAGGGGGAAAATCAAGGGGTACAAAAGCACATTGAAGCATGTTTTGGTGAATTTGCATAAGAGGAAACAAGAGCAAGGAGAAAGATAACTCCCAGTTTATGAAGATGAGTGTCCTTTGTAAAGTCAAATTGATCAAGAATGCAATCAGCTTTGGGATCCTTTTTTTGACTGTCGTATGCTGAGGACATGCTTCTCAGTCACTGGGCAAGTAAAGATTTTATTTGCAGACCTCATGAACATAAACATTGTACAGATTCATGCCATGGGGAGAAAAAAAAAGGTAAATGTTTTGATCTCTTTGTTGAAATGTCTGAGTGTGATTCCCAGCTGTAGGAGGCTCTCTACTTCTGATTGGATGTGACATGAAATATTGGCAATCCTATGTGTTAAATGCAGTGATTACTGCCATGTATAGACGTATGTATTTGTGCCATGGTGAAACACTGGAATATGTAGGTATTCGGGTTGTGTTCAGAGTTTGTAAAATGTTCATTTGGTTGTGCTGGTTTGGGGAGCCCGTCAAATGTGTTCAATAAAATGTGTTGTGTGGGTTGGTATCTGTGATGTGTGCTGATACAGTGAGTCATGTAGGTCTATGTATTAAGCATAGATGGTGCAGTATGTGTGTATGTGGGTGTTGCAGTCGCATGAGTTGTAGGCATTGGACGGGTAGTGTATGTCAGTTCTTCATGGGGTTAGTGGTGTGTGTCAGTTCTTCATGGACTGAGTGGTGTGTGGTCAGTTCTTCATGGGCCGAGTGGTGTGTGGTCAGTTCTTCATGGACTGAGTGGTGTGTGGTCAGTTCTTCATGGGCCGAGTGTGGTGTGGTCAGTTCTTCATGGACTGAGTGGTGTGTGGTCAGTTCTTCATGGGCCAAGTGGTGTGTGGTCAGTTCTTCATGGGCCGAGTGGTGTGTGGTCAGTTCTTCATGGACTGAGTGGTGTGTGGTCAGTTCTTCATGGGGTGAGTGGTGTGTGTCAGTTCTTCATGGGCCGAGTGGTGTGTGGTCAGTTCTTCATGGGGTTAGTGGTGTGTGTCAGTTCTTCATGGGCTGAGTGATGTGTGGTCAGTTCTTCATGGGCTGAGTGGTGTGTGGTCAGTTCTTCATGGGTTAGTGGTGTGTGTCAGTTCTTCATGGGGTTAGTGGTGGTGTCAGTTTTTCATGGGGTGAGTGGTGTGTGGTCAGTTCTTCATGGACTGAGTGGTGTGTGGTCAGTTCTTCATGGGGTGAGTGGTGTGTGTCAGTTCTTCATGGCCTGAGTGGTGTGTGTCAGTTCTTCATGGGCTGAGTGGTGTGTGTCAGTTCTTCATGGGGTGAGTGGTGTGTGGTCAGTCCTTCACAGGCCAAATGGTGTGTGTCAGTTCTTCATGGGCTGAGTGGTGGTGTCAGTTTTTCATGGGGTTAGTGGTGTGTGTCAGTTCTTCATGGGGTGAGTGGTGTGTGTCAGTTCTTCATGGGGTTAGTGGTGTGTGTCAGTTCTTCATGGGCTGAGTGGTGTGTGTCAGTTCTTCACAGGCCAAATGGTGTGTGTCAGTTCTTCATGGGCTGAGTGGTGGTGTCAGTTTTTCATGGGGTGAGTGATGTGTGGTCAGTTCTTCATGGGGTGAGTGGTGTGTGGTCAGTTCTTCATGGTGTGAGTGGTGTGTGTCAGTTCTTTATGGGCTGAGTGGTGTGTGGTGAGTTCTTAATGGGGTGAGTGATGTGTGGTCAGTTCTTCATGGGCTGAGTGGTGTGTGGTCAGGTGGAGTCCAGTGTCGACCTGGAGGAGACCCTGCAACTGGAGAGAGGACAAAACCTCTTTGAAATCCACATCACTAAGGTCACACCTCTCAGCACCTCACATCTCTCTCTCTCTCTCTCTCTCTCTCTCTCTCTCTCTCTCTCTCTCTCTCTCTCTCTCTCTCTCTCAAGAATGATTTCAGATTCAGATTCAGATTCAGATTCTATCTCTCTCTCTCTCTCTCTCTGTCTCGCCTTCTCTTTCCCTGTATCACTCCCTCTCTCTCTCTCTCTCTTTTCCCTGTATCACACAAGTTTTTTTTTTTTTTTTTTAGGGATATATTTGAACGTGTGCAATACATGTATGCATATCAGTTTTTTTTTAGGGATATATTTGAACATGTGCAACATGTATGCAAATCAGCTATACAGGTGGACATGTGCCGATAAGTGCACAGGCAAGGACACATGCATGTACACATGCACATGTACATGCGCACGTGCACACACACACACACACACACACGCACACACATACACACACACACACACACACACACACACACACACACACACACACACACACACACACACACACACACACACACACACACACACACACACACACACAGTCATGCATACTCAGGATGTGTTGTGTGTATTCATCCACACATGTACTCATAGGACACACAGTATTCTTAGATGCAAACATACACATGAATAAAAAAAATGATCAAGATTAAAAGAAGTATAAAATCAGTTCTATAGATGATCTGTAAATGATCCATCATGCCAATGATTGCAGGTCAGTTTGTCAGAGGATGCAGTTCGGCATATTGGAGATGAAGAGCCATCACTGTTCTGTACTTGGGAGTTCTTCGAATTTGAAATCCAGTCCACACCTGTTATGCGTGGCTCCAGGTGAGTAGTTTGAATTCCAGTCTGCACCTCTTTACATTTCTTCAGGTGAGTCATTTAAAATCCAGTCCACACCTGTTATACATGACTACGGTTGGGTCTTTTAAATCCCGTCCACATCTGACATACATGACTCCAGGCCAATCATTTAAAATCCAGTCCACACCTGTTATACATGACTCCAGGTGAGTCATTTAAAATCCAGTCCACATCTGCCATACATGACTCCAGGTCAGTCATTTAAAATCCAGTCCACACTGTTATACATAACTCCAGGTGAGTCTTAAAATCAGTCCACACCTGTTATACATGACTCCAGGTGGGTAATTTAAAATCCAGTCCACACCTGTTATACACAACTCCAGGTCAATCATTTAAAATCCAGTCCACACCTGTTATACATGACTCCAGGTGAGTTGTTTAAAATCCAGTCCACACCTGTTATACATGACTCCAGGTGAGTTGTTTAAAATCCAGTCCACCCCTGTTATACATGACTCCAGGTCAATCGTTTAAAATCCAGTCCACACTTGTTATACATGACTCCAGGCGAGTTGCTTAAAATCCAGTACACATCTGTTATACATGACTCCAGGTGAGTTGTAAATCTGGTTCACATCTGTTATACATGACTCTGGGTGAGTCGTTTAAAATCCGGTTCAAATCTGTCATACATGACTCCAGGTTAGTCGTTTAGTCCACATCTGCCATATGTGAGTCGATTAAAAAATCCAGTTCACACTTATTGTATGTAACTCCAAGTGAGTCGTTTAAAATCCAGTCCAGCCCTGTTGTATATGGCTCCAGGTCAGTCATTTGAAATCAGGTCCACACCTGCTGTGGCTCCAGATGATTGGTGTAAAATCCAGTCAACACCTTTCAAAATGGAGTGACTGATGGCGGAGAACCTGTTATGCATGGCTCCTGGTGAGTTATTTGAAATCAGGTCCACACCTGCTGTGGCTTCAGATGATTGGTGTAAATCCAGTCCACACCTGTTATGCATGGGCTCCTGGTGAGTTATTTGAAATCAGTCCGCACATGTTGTAGATGGCTTAAGTGAGGGTTTTTTTTTTTATTCTGTTGACACCTGTTGGTGTTCCATTTGGTCTTGGACTTCATGACAGGGCAGTTCTGTCTTGTACTCTAACATATCCCAGCATCAGCCAGGCCCAAGGAATACAGACACCTGCAATGTTGGTCAGGCACTTCAAGACGCCCTCAGAGGTGCATTCATAAAGTGGATGAACCTGAAATACATTGTTCCATTTTCCAAATGAGCCCACAGCAAACTTCACTCTGGGTAGAGGGCAGTCATGAGCTGGAAAATCCCACAGATAGACAGGGCTCTGATGGGAATTATTCCCACAACCTCGTAGCCAGGAATCCATGACGCTCACTACAGTGCCACAACGGTGGGTACCAGCAGATGTTAGTATTTGGACAGCTGTGTTAAATATTGATTTGTTGTGCAAGTAGATGTTTTAGAGGATGGCCCAGTGAAATGACTTTCAGTGCAAGGATGTGGAATATTATGCGTCTGATGTTTAACAGCTGAAAACCTCTTAATGGAAGTGAAAGCTATGCAGTCACAGGCGTTTTCCTTTTATTTACCACTCAGTATGAACAAAATGGCAGGCCACTCAGTATGAACAAAATGGCAGGCCACTCAGTATGAACAAAATGGCAGGCCACTCAGTATGAACAAAATGGCAGGTACCCTGTGACACTTGTGACTCTATGAAATGCTTCAAATTAAACCTAAAAATTTAATTTGCCTATTTGCAGCAACTGTGACTACCTCTTATGACCTGAATCACTGTTTCTTTAGATCTGTTCACTATGTTAATAAGAGTGTGTATCAATGGTGGCAGGAGTTATTTTTCTGTAAATTGCTTTGAGCAGATTTACTGTTAATGATTATAATGACGATTTAGTAGATTTATTATAAAAGGTTCTCTTTCAGACCTGCGTATGACTTCACCTCCCAGTACACATCGTCAAGGTGGATGACTTTTTCCTTCATTACCTGCAGAAGGTGAGTCTCTTGCCTTAAAGCCGTGCTTGAGTAGACAGTCAAAATTTCATCAGGGGATGAAAAAAAAGGTGTGCATAAAAGCTAGATGTGTGTTTTCCCCCTATTCCTCAAACAAGAGCTGGATGAAAAGCTTGAAAAGTGCATGCAGAAGTTGAGCAAGAGAATGCAGGGTGTGTTAATGGTTGTTTTAGATCCCATACATAAGAGGATATAGTACCCTTTGATCATGAAAATCACTGAGATCATGTAAAGGGTAAAAATATGTGCTTTATTAATACTCAGATGTCTCCACATGGACAGATAGTTGGCTGTGGAGGTATGGGGTTGGAACAAAGTTTCACCAGCTCGGCCAGACTTGCAAGACTTGAACTATGTTTGTCCACAAGCCGCAAAACTGTCAGTGAATGAGTCAGTAACAAACACAAACACTTGCTCTATAACGACAGTTTGGCCATGAATCCTTTGTACCAAATGACTGTGTCCAGTACCATGAGAGTTCACTCCCTTTGAAAGTTTCTAACTTGGTGCCTTGTCACTTGTCTCAGGATGAAAGTGATCCGTGACAATAATAATGATAATGATTATAATGATAATGATAATTACATGGCATTTATGAAGCACCTTGCCAAAGATTTTAGGTTCTGACAATCCACAACCGTATACACAACTGGCTGCCTACCTGGGTAGTGCCAGTTGTGTGCATGTGTGCTGTTCTATCTTCTGTGCCACCTCAGTGGCATTGCACCCTCATCGCTCATTCCGACCCCCATGTCCACAGCCACAGCCCAGCCCAACCCCCCACAGCCCCAGCACCAGCAATCCACAGGGAGCTGTCAGTGTCAGATCATCAGATGGAAGTGACACTGCACTGCTGCTGAGTCACTTAGATGGTGTTCAGTGGTGCCTGTTCTGATCCAACATTCACAGGATACCACCTACTAAGCCCCCTACTGATTACAATAATTGCTTAGTCGCAGAGCCGGTGTGAGAGAGCTCTCCCTCTGGAGGACATCATCAAATCCAACAACAACCCCCAAGAACTTGCCAGTACCAGTGACCCCATCAGAATTAAACCAAGGCCATAGACATGGAAAGGATATCGAAACTGAGATCCCCATAAGAGCAGAGCATGAAGGGGCCACAGAATTAGAGACTTTTTTTTCTTTAATGGTGATTGATGAGAATGATGATGATGAAGATGATGCTACGGATTTCCATTCCCGAGACTACATGACAGGGCTGTCAAGTCAAGTCAAGTCAAGTAAACTTTATTATCTCAATTTGAGAAATTAATTTGTGGTCACACACATTCACAGCAAATAAACAATAATTTAGCCACATTACCCATTTTCTCACATATGACATACATTCATATAGAGGAATTTGGATTTCAATTAAACATCTTCTCGGTTCATGAAATCAATGGACAGGGGAATAAAACTTTGTTTAAATCTGACACTTCTGCATTTAACCGATCGATATCTTCGTCCTGACTGAAGAAGGTCATACTGATTTGCAAGAACGTGGGTCTGGTCACACGCAATCTTCTTCGCTTTACAAACAACACGGCACCTGTATAGCTCACTCAGACTTTTTTTGTCTCTCACCAACGATTTTTCCTGCCACGTTCACCACTTTCTCAAGCACATTTCTGCTCTTCACAGTCAACCCACCATACCAACACATAAATGAGAAAGTTAGAACAGATTCCAAGAAGCATGAATAAAATGTCCGAAGAATGTCAGTATTCACATGAAATGATCGCAGCTTGCGAAGACAATATATCTGGTTTGACATTTTTTTGTGGACATACTCAACATGGGATTTAAAATTCAGCTTATTATCTATAAAAGTTCCTAAATATTTGTATGATTCAACACGTTCTACTTCAGCACCTTTGATAAAAAGTGGTGGTACAGCTTTTGGATTCTTTCTAAAATCAATCAACATTTCTTTCGTTTTTTTTGTTACATTCAGATCAAGATAGTTATGATCGCACCAGTCAACAAATCTTTGAACCTCCTTGAAGTAAACAGAATCAGAGTTGGAAAGATCCACAAGTGCTGAGTCGTCTGAATATTTAATGTTCAAAGTTGAATCACTTCCTGAACAATCATTTGTGTACAGAGTAAAAAGCACTGGTGATAAAACAGTACCCTGGGGTGCGCCAGTTGAAATGACTCTGGAAGACGAAACAAACTTTGATATCGAACAGACTGTGTCCTCTGTGTAAGAAAATCAATTATCCAAAGAATGAGCTTGTTACCCACATTTATGTTAATGAGTTTCTTTGACATCAGATGTGGTTGTATGGTGTTGAATGCTGATGAGAAATCATAAAGAGAATGCGTACAAAGGAGGCAGGTTTTTCGAGGTGTGAAAAAGCATGATGGAGAAGTGTGAGTGTGGCATCATCTGTTGATCTGTTCTTTTGGTATGCGAACTGAAACGGGTCTTGGTACTGTGTAGTATCTTTTAAAACATAACCGAGGACAATTCTTTCAAGACATTTCATTGCAACAGATGTGAGGGCAACTGGTCGGTAATCATTTAAACAGCAGTATTAGTCAGGAAATTTGAACAACACTTTCAGAGAAGCATCCATTTAGTGGATGAAACTCAGTTGTGTGGTCCACTCTTCCCAGTTGAGCCCGTAGCAAACTCAACTCTGGGTGGGAGCTGGTTGTGGCAGATAAATCCCACATGGCTCTGATGGGAATCGAACCCACAACCTCCCAGTGAGAAGTCTGCAACACTAACCACTTTGCCACACAGCTGATAACTGGAATAAGATGGGGTTTGAGAACCCAGCTACAAAGAGGGGCTAAAAAAAGTTCAAGTCCCAGAGTGGAACTAAGGCCATTATAGTGAGCCTAATCAAATTGATTTAACACACTGAGGGACTGTGCCACCAAACACTGCAAACTTCAGGTGGCCTGCAACTATACAAAAGGGACATTGCCTTTAACAAACACATCCAGTTGAAGGTAAGTGTTCTCTCTCCAAGGAAAAGGAGAGAACTGAACTCAGTCCATTAGATTTCAATGTTGTAAGTTCAATAAGGGCGATCACTCATGCTGGCTTAGTGGTTGAGTGGAGTTAGCTCCACTCTCTATTTTTCATTTTTTTATGAGAATCCTGATGTGTGGCGATAAACCTTGCCAAATGGGGATAAGGCATTTGTTTGGACAGGTAAGTATGCAGAAATGCGCAATAGTGGTATGTTTACTCACTTTTTAATTCA
Source organism: Conus betulinus (assembly GCA_016801955.1). Lineage (NCBI taxonomy): Eukaryota > Metazoa > Mollusca > Gastropoda > Neogastropoda > Conidae > Conus > Conus betulinus. The sequence goes on along the minus strand of JADBJO010003155.1, from coordinate 23,898 downwards.
TCTATTTATTCCCCTGTTCTTTCCTTTTGATGTAACAGCACCAAGATTATTATGTTGATTTGTTTTAAATGATGTGTATGTCAGTTCTGTGTGTGTGTGCGTGTGTGTGTGTGTGCGCTCTGCTTGAGTTTTTGACAGCAGTTCTCTCAACATCATTTTCTTTGCTGTAACATGTATCATTTCTTTTTCTTGTGAGAACAGCCATAAAACAATATTCATGTGAATGGTTTATTCATTGTACGATGTGATTCAGTGTATATGGGCAGAGCTGAATGTTAGTTGCTTATGTGTTATTCACAAGTAGACCACAACCTATCATGAAGGGATAGGTGAACTAAATACAGAGAATCAGCTAAATTAGTAAAGTAGAATTAATGCAGAACAAAGAGAGGTCACTATTTCCCTGAATTTCAGCATTCTGTGCAAGACAGTGACAGATTCCATGCATAATTAATTCTTGAAGACGGTTCTTGATAATATCTCTTCAGACAGAATGAGCTTCTCTCTAGTTTTTCACAGGACAGCACAGTACAAAACAAAAAAGGCACTTTCGTCACTTGTATTTAGCCATAATGGAGAAACCAAATCCACAGCTTTACATTCTCTGTACGTGTAACATGCTAGATAAACGTTTTGGTAGCAGCATGGAATGAAGTTTATGTCAGTCCTGGTGGTGTAAGAGCTGACATGTGATTGTGTGACTGACAGCAAACCTGCACCCTGGAGCTTCACCAGACATTTGGCCAGGAATTCCGCACTGTGGCCGCCTGCCAGCTGGTGTTCAGAGATCTCTTTGATAAACCCTCTGGTCGCATCCATGGTTTGGCCACACTCACAGGTCAGTGTGTGTGTGTGTGTGTGTGTGTGTGTGTGTGTGTGTGTGTGTGTGTGTGTGTTTGATGAAACCTCAGATCATGTCCATGGTCTGAGTGCTGTCACAGTGTTTCTGTGTACATGCAGTATCTGTGTGCCTGTGTGTACAAGAATGTGTTTGCATGTTTGTCTGTCTGTCATTTATTTGTGTGTGTGTGTGTGTGTGTGTGTGTGTGTGTGTGTGTGTGTGTGTGTGTGTGTGTGTGTGACAAACCTTGTCCACATACACTTTTCTTCCTCTGTATGTATGAGAGACAGAAAGTGGATGGAACTGACCTTCACAAAGAACTGTCCTTGTGGCACTGGGACCTAAGAACACGCCCTCTAAGTCTGCCCACTCTGACCACGACATGTGATGCCACACCTGGCCAGACTGTGTGACAGGTCACAGAGACACTGGGAGGATCAAAGGACAGAGGGAGGACTGATCACAGCAGTGTGGTCTGCAGACTGTGTCAGAGGTCACATAGACACTGGCAGGATTAGAGGACAGAGGAAGGACTGATGACAACAACAGTGTGGTCTGCAGACTGCGTCAGAGGTCACAGAGACACTGGAGGGATCAGAGGAAGGACTGATCACAACAGCGGTGTGGTCTGCAGACTGCGTCAGAGGTCACAGAGACACTGGAGGGATCAGAGGAAGGACTGATCACAACAGCGGTGTGGTCTGCAGACTGTGTCAGAGGTCACAGAGACACTGGAGGGATCAGAGGAAGGACTGATCACAACAGCGGTGTGGTCTGCCGACTATGTCAGAGGTCACAGAGACACTGGGAGGATCAAAGGAAGGACTAACCACAGCAGTGTGGTCTGCAGACTGTGTCAGAGGTCACAGAGACACTGGAGGGATCAGAGGACAGAGGAAGGACTGATGACAACAGCGTGGTCTGCAGACTGTGTCAGAGGTCACAGAGACTCTGGAGGGATCAGAGGACAGAGGAAGGACTGATGACAACAGTGTGGTCTGCAGACAGTGTCAGAGGTCACAGAGACACTGGAGGGATCAGAGGACAGAGGAAGGACTGATGACAACAGTGTGGTCTGCAGACTAGATCCAGCTGCTCTAAACTCAAGGGTGGGGATGGGGAAGTGAGTCTGGGGAGGGGGGAGGTTGTTATGTGACAGTCCCTGTACCAGCTGTATGCAGGATAAAATAGAGGAGTGAGGAGTGCCTCTTGCTGCATTGGGCTCTTATTACTCCTTTATAATATTTTATCTTTTTTAATTTTTTGTTTGTTTGTTTGTTATATGTACAGCACTTGGTATTCACATTCTCCTTATCATTACCCTCACGTAGGAGATTGTGTTCATCCCACATTTGTTGTGTGTTTTGTCTGTTTCTTATTTGTTCTGCTTATTTCTCTCCTATCAGAATTTTGAAAAAACAAAAACAAAAACAAAGAAAAACCCACTGAGCCTTATAAAGCAAACTTGATCAGAATATGGACTACGACCTAAGGACATACCTGCAGACTGATGGTGTGAATCTGTGAATCCACAAGCATTCATGTGTAGATTAAAAGGACATGGTGAGTCATTCCATTAACAGCACTATCTCCCCCATGCTGATATCTGTCTACTAAAGGTGGTGCAGTGATGTGGTGGTGATGATGTGATGGTGATGATGTCATCAGGTGTCACTAAGGGTGGTATAGTGATGTGGTGGTGGTGATGTCATCAGGTGTCACTAAGGGTGGTGCAGTGATGTGGTGGTGGTGATGTCATTAGGTGTCACTAAGGGTGGTACAGTGATGTGGTGGTGGTGATGTCATCAGGTGTCACTAAGGGTGGTGCAGTGATGTGGTGGTGGTGATGTCATCAGGTGTGACTAAGGGTGGTGCAGTGATGGTGGTGGTGGTGGTGATGTCATCAGGTGTGACTAAGGGTGGTGCAGTGCTGTGGTGGTTGTGATGTCATCAGGTGTGACTAAGGGTGGTGCAGTGATGTGGTGGTGATGATGTCATCAGGTGTCACTAAATGTGGTGCTGTGATGTGTGATGGTGGTGATGTCATCAGGTGTCACTAAGGGGTGGTGTAGTGATAAGGTGATGATGTCATCAGGTGTCACTAAGGGTGGTGTAGTGATGTGGTGCTGATGATGCCATCAGGTGTCACTAAACATGATGCTGTGATGTGGTGGTGATGATGTCATCAGGTGTCACTAAGGGTGGTGCAGTGATGTGGTGGTGATAATGTCCTCAGGTTTCACTAAAGGTGGTGTAGTGATGTGGTGGTGGTGATGTCATCAGGTGTCACTAAATGTGGTGCTGTGATGTAATGGTGATGATGTCATCAGGTGTCACTAAAGATCTGTAGTGATGTGGTGGTGGTGATGTCATCAGGTGTCACTGAATGTGGTGCTGTGATGTGGTGGTGGTGATGTCATCAGGTGTCACTAAGGGTGGTGTAGTGACGTGGTGGTGGTGATGTCATCAGGTGTCACTAAGGGTGGTGTAGTGACGTGGTGGTGGTGATGATGTCATCAGGTGTCACTAAAGATGATGTGATGATGGTGATGTCATCAGGTGTCACTAAAAGGTGGTGCAATGATGTGGTGGTGATAATGTCATCAGGTGTCACTAAGGGTGGTGTAGTGATGTGGTGGTGATGATGTCATCAGTTGTCACTAGAGGTGGTGTAGTGATGTGGTGGTGGTGATGTCATCAGGTGTGACTAAGGGTGGTGCAGTGATGTGGTGGTGGTGATGTCATCAGGTGTCACTAAGGGTGGTGCAGTGATGTGGTGATGTCATCAGATTAACTAGAGGTGGTGCAGTGATGTGGTAGTGGTGATGTCATCAGATGTCACTAAAGGTGGTGTAGTGATGTGGTGGTGGTGATGTCAGCAGATATCACTAAGGGTGATGTGGTGGTGGTGATGTCATCAGGTGTCACTAAGGGTGGTGCAGTGATGTGGTGGTGATGATGATGTCATCAGGTGTCACTAAAGGTGGTGTAGTGATGTGGTGGTGGTGATGTCATCAGGTGTCACTAAGAGGTGGTGCAGTGATATGATGATAGTGATGTCATCAGATGTCACTAAGGGTGATGTGATGGTGGTGATGTCATCAGGTGTTACTAAGGGTGGTGCAGTGATGTGGTGGTGATAATGCCATCAGGTGTCACTAAAGGTGGTGTAGTGATGTGGTGGTGATGATATCATCAGGTGTCACTAAAGGTGGTGCAGTGATGTGGTGGTGATGATGTCATCAGGTGTCACTAAAGGTGGTGAAGTGATGTGGTGGTGGTGATGTCATCAGGTGTCACTAAAGGTGATGTGGTGGTGATGAAGTCGTCAGGTGTCACTAAAGGTGGTGCAATGATGTTGTGATGATGATGTCATCAGGTGTTACTAAAGGTGGTGCAATGATGTGGTGGTGATGATGTCATCAGGTGTCACTTAAGATGATGTGATGGTGGTGATGTCATCAGGTGTCTCTAAAGATCGTGCATTAATGTGGTGGTGATGTCATCAGGTGTCACTAAAGATGATGTGATGATGGTGATGTCATCAGGTGTCACTAAAGGGGTGCGGTGATGTGGTGGTGATAATGTTTCTCAGGCGTCACTAAAGGTGTTGCAGCGATGTGGTGGTGGTGATGTCATCAGGTGTCACTAAGGGTGATGTGGTGGTGATGATGTCATTGGGTGTCAGTAAGGGTGGTGCATTGATATTGTGGTGGTGATGTCATCAGGTGTGAACGATGGAGAGACAGGCGTGGGGTACGGCACCGTGGAGTACTGGGTCAGACTACGTGTGCCCATGGATCAGGCTCTGAGACTGTACAAGGTGTGCACTTGTATGCCTGTGTGTGTGTGTGTGTGTGTGTGTGTGTGTGTGTGTGTGTGTGTGTGTGTGTGCGTGCATGTGTTTGTGTGGTGTATGTGTGTGTGTATGTATGTGTGTGTGTGCGTGTGTGTGTGTATGTGTGTGTGTGTGTGTGTGTGTGTGTGTGTGTGTGTGTGTGTGTGTGTGTGTGTGTGTATGTGCATGTGAGTGTGTGTGTGTGTGTGTGTGTGTGTGTGTGTGTGTGTGTGTGTGTGTGTGTGTATGTGTGTGAGAGAGTGTGTGTGTGTGTGATAGAAAGAGAGAGAGAGAGAGAGAGAGTGTGTGTGTGTGTGTGTGCGCATATGTGTATGTGTATACATGCTTTTTTGCTTGATTGTGAAAGTGTCTCTTTGAATATGTGTGTGTGTGTGTGTGTGTGTGTGTGTGTGTGCGTGTGTGTGTGTGTGTGTGTGTGTGTTTTTATGTGTGTGTGTTTTTGTATGTGTTTGTCTGTGTCTTGTGTGTGTGCGTGTGTGTGTGTGTGTGTCTCTGTGTGTGTGCGTGTGTGTGTGTGTATGTGTGTGTGTGTGTGTGTGTTGACTGAGAAGTGCATATACATGTAAAAATGTTCTCATTGTGTATGCATGTACTCCCAGCACATACATATGACTGCAGATCACCAGACAAATTTAAGTAATTAGAATGTTGTTTTTAAGAAGAAAATGACAAAAACCTGCAGTTCTTTACTGCCTTCTCCTACAATGCTGATGTGTTGGAAACACACCGCTGTGGTCACTCACCTTGAGTCAGAGAACCAGGATTCAGTCCGAAATAAATTCTTGGTCATATCATGTGCTCAGGGTTCATACACATCCTGTGAAGTCCTTAGAAGTCCTTGATTTTTAAGGAGTTCAATTCAAGAACATTTAAAGTCCTCAGATTTACTCTTTTAGTGGTTTCAAGAGCACGAATATCGAGCAATTTACATTTTGGTGAGAAAATCACATTACTCAAAGAAGTGATTATATATATATATATATATATATATATATATATATATATATATATATATATATATATATATATATATATATATGTACAGAAAAAAGTTTAGTTCATTTCATACTTGACAAAAATTGTCCACTTGTCAGATTCTGATAAAGTGACTTTATGAAGCAGCCTGAATATGCATAAAGGCTCATATTTTCTTCATTGCATTTCTTGAACCTTGTATTGAAAGTCCTTAGCAAGTCCTTAATTTTTTTGTTTTGAAGTGTTTATGAACCCTTGCCACAGAGTTTGAAGGTGTCAAAAAATCACCTGAGCAGTCTCCGCTTTATTTTGAGTTGTTGCTCCGCTCTATTTTGGGCTGCTGAATTATCCACCGTCTTGTTCACTGGACAGTCTCTTACCAAGGTCTTCACACTCACAGACAACAGAAGCTGAAGAACATGGCATTAAAACTGGGGGCTCACATCAAAGTGCTCGGCAAAGGGCATATACCTTCAATGGAGCAAGGCCATCAAATGTATCTCAGCTCTCAAAACGTCCCAAATAGCCTGTATGAAAATGAAATTTAGGTTCACCACTGTCAAGGAGTCTAATTGTAAAGCAGATGATTGTGATTATGGACAGATTTGTTATCAAAAGAGTAATCATGAAGTTATTTTTTTAAAGAATCATCATGGGATGTGGTGGATCCACAAGAAATGACTGACATGACAGTGAAGGCAGAGGATGTGGAGGTCTGTGCTGGTTCCAGGAGAAGTGACTGACATGACAGTGAAGGCAGAGGATGTGGAGGTCTGTGTTGGTTCCAGAGAAATGACTGACATGACAGTGAAGGCAGAGGATGTGGAGGTCTGTGTTGGTTCCAGGAGAAATGACTGACATGACAGTGAAGGCAGAGGAGGATGTGGAGGTCTGTGTTGGTTCCAGGAGAAATGACTGACATGACAGTGAAGGCAGAGGATGTGGAGGTCTGTGTTGGTTCCAGGAGAAATGACTGACATGACAGTGAAGGCAGAGGATGTGGAGGTCTGTGTTGGTTCCAGGAGAAATGACTGACATGACAGTGAAGGCAGAGGATATGGAGGTCTGTGCTGGTTCCAGGAGAAATGACTGACATGACAGTGAAAGCAGACGTTTCAGAGTAGAGTGCAGAGGATGTGGAGGTTTCTGTTGGTTCCAGGAGCGCACCAAGGCGCTGGGGCTACCTGACGGCCAACGAACGCCAGATGAAAGAGGACCTGCAGGCCCTGGATGAAGAGGCCGCCCCCGGCGTCCATTGGACAACGTCAATGAGCTGCACATCAAGATCATCAAGTGCTCCAAGCTCAAAGCACGCAGACCTGGTAATTTTTAGTTTCTGTGTGAGTGTGCATGTGAGTGTGTGTGTGTGTGTGTGTGTGTGTGTGTGTGTGTGTGTGTGTGTGTGTGAGACAGTGTATGTGTGTGTTTGTGTGCACTTGTGTGTGTGTATGTGTGTGTGTAAGTGTATGTGTGAGTGTGTATCTGAGTGTCTACGTGTGTAGGGAGGGGTAACCATGTATCAGACATGCATTGAGGGTAGAAGTGCATGTCCAAAAATTGTTAAAACACACAGAGTTCTAGCCTTGTTATTTTCTGTTTAAAGTCCTGTGCAGTTGAAGTATAAATCTGTCACTGTTGTGTTGCTACATTACATGCACAAATTGTTGGTTTGGTGAGTTTCCTGTGCATCACTATCATAGTTTCACACCAGTGGTACCTGCTAGAGTATGTCTGCTAAGCTCTGATCGAAAGGTAATGTGTATTTCAGATGTACAGCCCTCACCATACTGCGTCTATCAGTTCTTTGACTACAGTGACCACGACACCGTCATTGTGCGCAACTCCAACAACCCTGAGTTCCACGACCACAAAACCTACCCTGTGCCCATGACAGCTGACCTTGACCAGTACCTGTCTGTAGCTGTAGTGATCACATGGCTTCACTGGCTTTGTCAGGAGGGCAGGAGAGGGGAGAGGAGTGGAGGAGGGGGTGGCTGGATGGTGCATTGGAGATGGTTAAGGCAGACAGCTGAAGTGGGTCATGTTTATGAACCTAATCAAGATACTCAGTTCAGCAGCTTTCTAGCCTTGGGAATGTTTGTTACTAGTTTGTTTCATCATTGTTGTCCCTGAAGTGTTGGTGCCATGTAGTTCTTTTATTGTGATCACACACACGCATGCACACATGCATGCACATGCGCATGCACACACACACTAATATATAACCTGCCTCCCCACTATTGTGTCTGATCCAGCCTCTCTGCTTTCTCCATGCCCATCTCCACACCTTTGATTTTGACACTGTCATCTTTCTCCTCTCTCCCTGCCCATCTTCACATCTTTGACACTGTCATGTCTAATTCTCTCCTCTCTCCCTGCCCATCTCCACATCTTTGACACTGTCATGTCTAACTCTCTCCTCTCTCTCCCTGCCCATCTCCACATCTTTGACACTGTCATGTCTATCTCCTCTCTCCCTGCCCATCTCCACATCTTTGTCTTTGACACTGTCATGTCTACCTCTCTCCTCTCTCTCCCTGCCCATCTCCACATCTTTGTCTTTGACACTGTCATGTCTACCTCTCTCCTCTCTCCCCTGCCCATCTCCACATCTTTGACACTGTCATGTCTTAGTCTCTCCTCTCTCCCTGCCCATCCCATCTCCACATCTTTTTCTTTGACACTGTCATGTCTACCTCTCTCCTCTCTCCCTGCCCATCTCCACATCTTTGTCTTTGACACTGTCATGTCTATCTCTCTCCTCTCTCCCTGCCCATCTCCACATCTTTGTCTTTTACACTGTCATGTCTTCCTCTCTCCTCTCTCCCTGCCCATCTCCACATCTTTGTCTTTGACACTGTCATGTCTCTCTCCTCTCTCTCCCTGCCCATCTCCACATCTTTGACACTGTCATGTCTACCTCTCTCCTCTCTCCCTGCCCATCTCCACATCTTTGACACTGTCATGTCTAACTCTCTCCTCTCTCCCTGCCCATCTTCACATCTTTGACACTGTCATGTCTAACTCTCTCTCCTCTCCCTGCCCATCTTCACATCTTTGACACTGTCATGTCTAACTCTCTCCTCTCTCCCTGCCCATCTCCACATCTTTGACACTGTCATGTCTAACTCTCTCCTCTCTCTCTCCCTGCCCATCTCCACATCTTTGACACTGTCATGTCTATCTCCTCTCTCCCTGCCCATCTCCACAGCTTTGTCTTTGACACTGTCATGTCTACCTCTCTCCTCTCTCCCTGCCCATCTCCACAGCTTTGTCTTTGACACTGTCATGTCTACCTCTCTCCTCTCTCCCTGCCCATCTCTACAGCTTTGTCTTTGACACTGTCATGTCTACCTCTCTCCTCCTCTCACTGCCCATCTCCACAGCTTTGTCTTTGACACTGTCATGTCTACTACCTCTCTCCTCTCTCCCTGCCCATCTCCAAATCTTTGACACTGTCATGTCTTAGTCTCTCCTCTCTCACTGCCCATCTCCACATCTTTTTTCTTGACACTGTCATATCTATCTCTCTCCTCTCTCCCTGCCCATCTCCACATCTTTGTCTTTTACACTGTCATGTCTTCCTCTCTCCTCTCTCCCTGACCATCTCCACATCTTTGTCTTTGACACTGTCATGTCTCTCTCCTCTCTCCTTGCCCATCTCCACATCTTTGACACTGTCATGTCTACCTCTCTCCTCTCTCTCCCTGCCCATCTCCACATCTTTGACACTGTCATGTCTAACTCTCTCCTCTCTCCCTGCCCATCTTCACATCTTTGACACTGTCATGTCTAACTCTCTCCTCTCTCCCTGCCCATCTTCACATCTTTGACACTGTCATGTCTAATTCTCTCCTCTCTCCCTGCCCATCTCCACATCTTTGACACTGTCATGTCTAACTCTCTCCTCTCTCCCTGCCCATCTCCACATCTTTGACACTGTCATGTCTATCTCCTCTCTCCCTGCCCATCTCCACAGCTTTGTCTTTGACACTGTCATGTCTACCTCTCTCCTCTCTCCCTGCCCATCTCCACAGCTTTGTCTTTGACACTGTCATGTCTACCTCTCTCCTCTCTCCCTGCCCATCTCCACGGCTTTGTCTTTGACACTGTCATGTCTACCTCTCTCTCTCTCTCCCTGCCCATCTCCACAGCTTTGTCTTTGACACTGTCATGTCTACCTCTCTCCTCTCTCCCTGCCCATCTCCACATCTTTGTCTTTGACACTGTCATGTCTACCTCTCTCCTCTCTCCCTGCCCATCTCCACATCTTTGTCTTTGACACTGTCATGTCTAACTCTCTCCTCTCTCCCTGCCCATCTCCACATCTTTGTCTTTTACACTGTCATGACTTCCTCTCTCCTCTCTCCCTGCCCATCTCCACATCTTTGACTTTGACACTGTCATGTCTCTCTCCTCTCTCCCTGCCCATCTCCACATCTCTGACTTTGACACTGTCATGTCTACCTCTCTCCTCTCTGTCTGCCCAGCATCTCAACATCTTCGTGTTTGATGATGCGGACCCTGAAGAGGCGTCTTACCTGGGCAAGGCGATGATTCCCCTGATGACGCTGCGCCATGACCGGGAGCTGACAGGGACTTACCCCCTGGTGCACCAGGCCCCGGACAGCTCCCCAAGTTCCCCTGACCGCCAGCAGAGTCTGGGCACCATCCAGGTGGAGGTCTACTGGCAGCACGAGTATGTCCGCCCCGCCAAGCCCAAACACACCCCACTGCAGGTATTTGATATGTTGCTACCATCAGTGCTGCATTATAATCCACCAAGCCCAAACAACCCCCCCACACACACACACACACACTGCAGGTATTTGATACATTGTTACCATCAGTGCTGTATTATAATCCACCAAGCCCAAACACACCCCCACTGCAGGTATTTGATATGTTGCTACCATCAGTGCTGCATTATAATCCACCAAGCCCAAAGACACCCCACTGCAGGTATTTGATATGTTGCTACCTTCAGTGCTGCATTATAATCCACCAAGCCCAAACACATCCCATTGCAGGTATTTGATACATTGCTACCATCAGTGCTGCATTATAATCCACCAAGCCCAAACACACCCCACTGCAGGTATTTGATATGTTGCTACCATCAGTGCTGCATTGTAATCCACCAAGCCCAAAGAACCCCCCCCCCCCCCCCCCCACTGCAGGTATTTGATACGTTGCTACCATCAGTGCTGCATTATAATCCACCAAGCCCAAACACACCCCACTGCAGGTATTTGATATGTTGTTACCATCAGTGCTGCATTATAATCCATCAAACCTAAACACACCCCACTGCAGGTATTTGATACGTTGCTACCAACAGTTCTGCATCCCCCCCCCCCCCCCCCCCCCCCCCCCCTGCAGGTATTTGATACGTTGCTACTATCAGTGCTGCATTATAATCCACCAAGCCCAAACACACCCCACTGCAGGTATTTGATATGTTGCTACCATCAGTGCTGCATTTTAATCCATCAAGTCCAAAGACACCCCACTGCAGGTATTTGATATGTTGCTACCATCAGTGCTGCATTATAATCCACCAAGCCCAAACTCACCCCATTGCAGGTATTTGTTATGTTGCTACCATCAGTTCTGCGTTATAATCCACCAAACCCAAATGCACACCCCTGCAAATATGGACCTCAGTGTGTGTCAATACCACATCCACCCTGCCAAGCCCAATGACACCCCCCACTGCAGGTAATTAATATGTTGCTACCATCAGTGCTGCATGATAATCCACCAAGCCCAAACAGCCCCCCAGGTATATACCTTAGTGAACATCCTCAAAACTTTATCAAACCTGTCAGATGCAAACACCCTCCACAGGTATATAGCTCAGTGGACATCCTCTGTACTTCATTAACACTTGCCCAAACACCTCTCTTTAGGTATGTATCCCATTTTACATTCCCAGCACTTAATCTGACCTATCAGACTCAAATACCCCTCCACTTGGTGTATGTCCCCAGTACTGAATCCAACAAATCAAACTCACATACCCCTCCACTGGTATGTACTTATGTCCCCAGTAATGCTTCAGACCTATCAAACCCAAACATGCCTCTAAAGGTATGTACCTCAGTGTGCTTACCCAGTGCTGCATCAAACCTATCAAGCGTAACACCCTTCCTGTGATGTGCATCTCATTGGATTATATTTAGTTCTACTGCCTCTGTCCCACCAAGTCCAAACACAAACTGCTTCAGATGTGTATTTCATTGTGTATCCTCAATTTGCATCCTTCCCACCACACCCAAACATTCTTCTACAGATATGCAGCATGTCAGTGCATGTACCTAATAGTACATGTAATCCAGACATACCTCTCTACACTACCTGTGACTTCAGTACGCCTGTGCGATGTGTGGACATCCACCCAGGTATGTTATTGCGTGTCAACATTGTTGCATGCTATGTAAATCCTGCATTCATATCTTTTTCTTTATCAGCTCACCAACCTGACTGTACTGTAAGGTCTGATCAACTTGGGTAAAGCCAGCTGGAACCACAAAATAAAGAAAATTATCTAAATAAGAGTTATCCCCTTAAATTGTGGATGACTGACTTCCCTCAGAAGAGCATATTAAAGCTGTGACATCCCAAATTTTTCCATTGGTCTCTTGGGTTAAGATTGTGCCCCCTCAGGTAAGTTTAAAAGACACACATGCACACATAAATAGACACACTGAAACACACACACACACACACACACACACACACACAAAAGAAAAACTTACCTTTGAAAGGACGAAAAATCAGATATGGTATTTCCACTTCTTTCCATTTTTTTGATTGGTCAGATGGACCAGGAGGAGGAAACTCCAGTCAAGCTGCCGGCTTCCCCCAGAAGTCACCGTCCAGCAGCCGACCCACAATGCAGCGTGAGCGAGCGAGAGCACCGTCGGCCACCTCCACCCCCATGCCGTCACGGGACAGAGTACTGGAGGTGGAGTCCCAAGTCCTGCAGGAAGGGGCCACCCCACTCCCTGGCCTCTGTGAGTGTGGGTGTGTGGGTGTGTGTCTCTGTGTGGGTGTGTGTATCTGTGTGGGGCGTGTCTGTGTATGTGTGTGTGGAGGAGGAAGGTCACACAATCCCTGGCTTTGGTCAGTCTGTTGGTGTGTGTGTGTGTGTGTAGGAACAGCATTAGGCTGACTGGCATGGTTTCCTGAGAGGGCAGCCCCGCCAATGCAACACGTCTCTTGTGATGTGTGGTGCCCTGAAGTGGTTTGTGTGACATGCACCTGGGTAAAAGACTCTGATTAAGGCCAGTTGTGGGAAAAAGAGGTCAATACACTTATCCTGTCCTCTCTTAATCTGTGTCATCAAACATTGGGTGATTGTTGGGTCATTGATCTGTGTTATCAGACACTGTGTGATTTGGGTAATTAATCTGTGCTATCAAACACTGTGTGAATGTTGTGACATTGATCTGTGTTATCAAACATTATGTGATTGTTAGGTCATTAATCTGTGTTATCAAACATTATGTGATTGTTGGGTCATTGATCTGTGTTATGAAACACAGTGTGAATGTTGGGTCATTGATCTGTGATATCAAACACTGGGTGAATGTTGGGTCATTGATCTGTGATATCAAACACTGTGTGAATGTTGGGTCATTGATCTGTGATATCAAACACTGTGTGAATGTTGGGTCATTGATCTGTGCTATCAAACACTGTGTGAATGTTGGGTCATTTATCTGTGTTATCAAACACTGTGTGAATGTTAGTTCGTTGCTCTGTGCTAAAACACTGTGTTAATGTTGGGTCATTGATCTGTGCTATCAAACACTGTGTTGATGTTGGGTCATTGGTCTGTGTGTGTCAAACACTGTTTGAATGTTGGGTCATTGATCTGTGTAATCAAACGCTGTGTGTATGTTGGGTCATTGATTTTTGTGTAATCAAACACTGTGCGTATGTTGGGTCATTGATCTGTGTTATCAAACACTGTGTGTGTTATCAAATACTGTGTGAATGTTGGGTCATTGATCTGCGCTAAAACACTGTGTGAATGTTGAGTCATTGATCTGTGCTAAAACACTGTGTGAATGTTGGATCATTGATCTGTGCTATCAAACACTGTGTGAATGTTGGGTCATTGATCTGTGCTATCAAACACTGTGTGAATGTTGGGTCATTGATCGGTGCTATCAAACACTGTGTGAATGTTGGGTCATTGATCTGTGCTATCAA
>JADBJO010003155.1:0-7500 GCA_016801955.1 Conus betulinus | reverse complement strand
GTATGGTAAAAGGAAGTTTTTAAATCAACAGATCTGTTTCGAGCGCTGGCTGTCCTGAGGAGAGCCAGCGCTCGAAACAGATCTGTTGATTTTAAAACTTCCTTTTACCATACTATTTTAACAGATGTTGCTCCCCAAGGGGTTGAGCACTTTAAAAATTTTATTAGGCGTTTTAGTAATATTCTTGATATATATATATATATATATATATCAACAGATCTGTTTCGGAGCGCTGGCTCTCCTCAGGATGGTTTTGGGTCGCCTACTGCCGGTGTTATATGGCCTAATGTCACTGTTTGCACGTGCAGACCCTGCTTTTTATCATTATACCCAGTTATGTCCCTTTTTTTTTTGTCCTGGTCTTGCTTTATGAGTCTTGTTGTCTTTTTTTAACATTATAGCCAATTGGTCCTTTTCTGTCCTGTCTTTGCTTTATCAGTCACGTCTGACTCTCTCTTTTTTTCTGTCTTGGTCTTTTCTTTCTTTTTTTTTTTTTTTTTTAAACATTACAGCCAGTTCTGTCTTTTTTTTTTTTTTTTTTTTGGTCCTGTTCTTGCTTTTGTGACAGTCCTGGTCTTGACTTAAAATTTTTTTTTTTTAAACCATTACAGCCAGTTCTGTCCTTTCTGTCTGTTCCTGCTTTATATTATAGTCAGTTCTGTCCTTTTCAGTCTGTTCCTGCTTTATATTACAGCCAGTTCTGTCCTTTTCTGTCTGTTCCTGCTTTATATTACATAGCCAGTTCTGTCCTTTTCATTCTGTTCCTGCTTTATATTACAGCCAGTTTTGTCCTTTTCTGTCTGTTCCTGCTTTATATTACAGCCAGTGTCCTTTTTTGCCCTTTATTTACAGCCAGTCTGTTTTCCGCTTTCCCGCTTATATTACAGCCAGTTTCTGTTCTTTCCTGTCTGTTCCCGCTTTATATTACAGCCAGTTCTGTCCTTTCCTGTCTGTTCCCGCTTTATATTACAGCCAGTTTTCCTGTCTGTTCCTGCTTTATATTACAGCCAGTTCTGTTCTTTCCTGTCTGTTCCCGCTTTATATTTATTACCATTAGTTCTGTCCTTTTATGTCCTGCCTTTGCTTTGTGTGTCATGTCCCCCCCCCCCCCCCCCCCCCCCCCCCCCCCCCCCCCCCCCCCCCACACACACACACACACACACACACACACACACACACACCACGCCCTTTTTTTTTTTTTTTTTTTTTTTTTTTTTAAAACATTATTGCGAATTCAATCCTTTTTCCCTCCTGTTTCTTTGCTTAAGGTCATGTCTAAGTCTGACTCCATTCTTTTTACAGTAAGGACAGTTCTGCAGTCTTCCATCCTGATCCTACTTTGCGATTCATGTCTGATCTATTCTGTTAACATGAAGGACACTTTTGTTGTCTTTTCTCCAGTTTTTCCTGCTTTTGTGAGTCACGTCTGACCCATTATTTGAATATCAAGGACAGTTTTGTTTGTCTTCCCTCTTCTTCCTGCTTTGCGAATCATGTCTGATTCTTTCATTTTACATTAATTAAGGACAGTTGTTTTCCTTCAAGCTCTTGGTTTGGGAATCGTGTTTCTCTTTTTTTTTTTTTTTTTTTTTTTTTTCCCCTCCGTACATTATTGTCAGCTTTATTATTTTTTTTCCTTCCCGTTCAGGCTTTGTGAGTCATTTCTGACCCATTCTTTTTTGCGCTAGTGTTAATTACGGTACAGCAGTTTTTATCGTTCTCATTTCAGTTCCTGCTTTGTAGGTCACGTTCCGTCTCACATTTCTTGTCTACAGCAGTTAAGTTTGTCAGCTTCCTGTTTTACATCATAGGTGAAAATGATGTATTACCTGACGTTTAGATTTTTATTCATGCTGGCCCAAAATTATGTGGAGCGGAATTTGGACAAAGAGAGGAACACAGAGACAGAAATAGAGAGAGAGAGGGGGGTAGGAGACAGAAAAACAGGCAGTGGATGGGGGGGGGGCGCTTCCACAGTCTTGGAAACTGACAGATGGGAGAAGAGGAAAATCTTTAACCAACTTCAGAATTGTTTTTGAGGACTGGGAGGGGGGCAATGGCAAACATCTTCCAAAGGGGGGGACCCGGTTTATAAAAGCGCAGTCATGCGCCCCTGGATGCGAAAATAAGAAAATGCCATGCATGGCACACAAACACGCGTGGTATGCGAAAATGCATGCACACACACCGAGTGCTGTGCGCACACACACACACACACACACACACACAGAGCATGTTGTCTCGCATTAATTTACGCCAAAAGCATGTTGTGAACATAGGTCAAAATAACTGTAATATGCAGTCATGACTGACTGACGCTTGTGCCACAGCTATGATTACTTTTATTCATTTAGGATAGCAATGCTTTGATGATGTATCTCGGTTGCCAACTTGATAATAATCGGTAATTAAGATGGGAATAAAACAGTTGAATTTCCAGCTTATGTGCTAAGTGTGTGTGTCAAAAACATTGAAAGGAAAAAGAAAGAGATCCAGAAAAAGGGATTAATGGGATATGATCCTGCTCCTTGCCTGAGATACTGGTTTCATGGTGTGGTCAGTGGCAGACCATTAGTAGAAGTTCACATCTGTCTTCTCTCTGGACCTCTTCTCTGTCTTCTCTTCTCACTGTTCTCTTCTTTTCTCTCTCCCTCCCTTTGTCTCTCTCTTCTTGCTCTCTCTCTCTGTCTGTCTCTGTCTCTCTCTCCCCCTCCTCCTCTCTCTCACTCTTTCTGTCTCCCCTGCCTGCCATCCTTGTACCTCTCTCTCTTGCTCTGTCTCTCTCTCACTCTTTCCTCCCGCCCTTCCTGTCTCTCTCCCACTCCCCTCTGTTTTTCTCTCACACACCCCCCCCCCCCCCCCCCCCCTCTCTCTGTCTCAGTGTGTTTCTCTGTCTGTCTCTTTCCTAATCAAAATTTACTGCAATTTTTTGTCTCTTGTAATGTATACTGTCACACTGCTTTGCATTTCTGTAATGTATGCTGCCATAGCAAAGGCCCCCATGCCCTGTTTGTAGAGAGCTAAAGACCAGCTGCAGTAAGTTTCTGAAATTCCTCATTCTGTCCGTGGATATTTCAGGCATCAAGATAATTATAGTAGTTTCTGAAATTTCTCTCATTCTTTCTGTGGATATCTCAGGCATCAGTAGTAGTTTCTTGAAATGCCTAATTGTTTGTGAGGATATTTCAGGCATCAAATATAATATAGTAGTGTCTGATATTCTCAGGCATCAAGGAAGAGAACGGGGGCCCCATGTCGGTGGGCAGTGACAACAAGAAGTCACCGGCCGGAGCAGGGAGTATGGGCACTCCGGGAGGGCCGGGGGCACCCTCCGCCAGACCCGACTGTCGGTGCCCGGGTTCATCCAGCAGCAGTCGCAGATCTTCGTCTTCAACTCCCGCCATGGCCAACCAGGCGGCCGAGAGCGTCAAGCAGGGCAAGTACAAGAACATCATCAGCTACCACATGGAGCAGCACTCCTCCCAGCAGGCCATGAATCAGGTCAGTGCACTGATGTGGTTGTTGCCATGAGACTTTTCCTGCTAGCACCAGACTTTCCTGCTAGCACCAGACTTTTCTGCTAGCTCAAGACTTTTCTGCTAGCACCAGACTTTTTCTGCTAGCACCAGACTTTCCTGCTAGCACAGACTTTTCTGCTAGCTCGAGACTTTGCTGCTAGCACCAGACTTCCCTGCTAGCACCAGACATTCCTGCTAGCACCAGACTTTCCTGCTAGCACCAGACTTTCCTGCTAGCTCGAGACTTTTCAGTTTTCTGCTAGCACCAGACTTTCCTGCTAGCACCAGAACATTTGACACCTCTGAGTATGGAGGCACTTGCTGTATTGAGTCTAGAGGACTGGAAGTGTGTGTGTGTGTGTGTGTGTGTGTGTGTGTAGTTTGGGGGGAGGGAGGGGGTGTTGTTGGGATTCAGGTGTTTCTGTTTGAAGGAAACTTTGATGTTTTTCTCTCTTCTTCCTGATGTTCAGTATATGAGCTCTCAGTTTTTAGTTGCGACCATTGTTGGTACGACATGGCATAACAGCCATGTTCTTGAAATGAATGAAAATAATGGTATTGAAGGACGATTCGACTACAAATTGGTGTGAAATGAGGCGTGCATATAATTATTAGCAGTTCATTACTTAGTGTAAAGGCAGTGGCATTTGAAAAAGCAGGTGAAGGGACATAAGATTAGAAAAGTGACAATGCTTTTTTTGTTTTTTTAATAATATGACACACCAGACTATTTGAAATAACAGGTCGGTATTAAATTCTACTGTTTATCAGTCTTGTTTGTCTTTTTTTTTTTTTTTGTAATGTATTTGTATTAAAAGCATATGGACTGTCAAATTTGTTAGCATTAGAATATCAAACAAGCACATGCATGCACACGCACGCACTCACATGCGTGCGCGCGCATGCACACCACACACACACACACACACACACACACACCCACACACACACACACACACACAAAATATCTGGCAAAAAGAAAGTGAAGTCTGTGTCAGGTCAGTGTCATGTCTGTGTGAAAAATGAAGGACATTGGAATGGCCGGACAAACTTGGCAACAGTGGCCTGGCACACAGGCTTGTGTGCCAGAAGATTGATGTGGCCAGCGTGTCTCTGTGAGTGGTTGAACATTCAAACACGGAACCATCGAGTTGGGGAGGGGGGACTTTTAATTCTCATGCAGACGATCCAGTAATACATAAGGTGATAGCACTGTAGCAGACCACTGGGACTGACTTCCTCACAAGGTACACTCAAGCCTTCCCAACTATCAGTAAGGGAAACAGAATCCAGGGTCATCTTTGAATGGCTAATCAGTTGCTAATTGGTAATGGCAGATGGGAGTTAAAAGGTGAAGTGCAGTGGATTGTCATCCCCTTCTGGAATGAGGGGTTTTTTTTTGGGGGGGGGGGGGGGGGGGGGGGGGGGGGGGTGCTTTCGTCATAAGCTAATTTCTCTCCCAAAGGTATGGAAGCAATCGGTTTTGCATGTGGGGCACTGGCAACAATAGTTTTGGGGAAGAAAAAGGGCATCACTGCTGCCATTGGATTGGGAACAGCAGGAATGTTTGACTGGGATGCTGGCAAGAAAGGATGTGCGACTTGTGGCAAATCCTGTTGACATGCAGTTCATAGCTGACAGCAAGTCATACCCCTTTGATCCATAGCATTGAATCTCCAGATGTGTGGTGTGTGTGTGTGTGTGAGTTTTGTGTATGTGGCAAATCCTCGCACTATATGCATTGCTATCAATATTGTTCATCTCGGGCATTTTGTTGGTGTTTGTGTTGTTGGTACATAACTTTAAGCTTTCTGTGTTTGGTGTCTTGTAGAGGACAACAGTCCGGATGTTCTCTTTTTTCTTTTTCTTGTTGAAAATGTTGTTTTTTGTTAAATTTCACTTTAAATGAAAACTATAGTTTACGCTTCAGTTTGCTGGAGAACAGTTGGCTGTGGCAGATTCTGAACAAATGGGAAAAATGAAGAGAAAAGAAGCATGGCCACAGAGATTTGAGGGAAGCAGGCTTTAGCTGTTTGGGTGTGTCACTGGTGTGTGTCAGGTTGGGCATGCACCACAGTAACATCACAACATGCCGGACAGCAGAAGTGATAACGTAACTAAGGGTACTTGGATGACTGTTTCAGCGCGGGCAGAACAAGCCGGCCCCAGGAGGAAGGACGCCAACCTACCCTGGTTTCCCAGGCAAGCCTGGCATGCCGGGCATGGGCCAGAGATGGGAGGACCAGGGATGGGGTGTCCACCCCAACAGCATGGCGGGGTGGGCATGGGCAGCACCGTGGAACAGTGGGTGCAGGAACAGAACGCCAACCTCCAGCAGCAGCAGGCCATGTCCGGCATGCCCTCCTACCCCATGACCTCCGCGCCATGGTGGGCCCCAACGGACCTGGCCCGGGGGGGCGGGCCGAACCCCATGTATCCCCAGGGAATGATGGGAGGCCCCGGCCCCATGGGGGGCCCCAGGAGGGTTCCCCATGATGGAAAGTGCCTATGAGTTCAACCCTGACGCTGTGGGCCCGGGAGGGGCTGTGTCTATGCCTCACATCAACCTCTCGCAGAACAAGGTTCCCAACGAGAGTTTGACTCCAGAGCAGCTGAAAAACCGATCTGAAAAGCTGCGGGGACTGTCGAAGATCAAGGGCAGTTTAGAGATGCGTGGTCTGCTGGACAGTGGTGGCCCCCCCGGACATGTTTCATGGGGGGGGAACATGAGCAGCCAGCAGGCGATGCTGTCTCAGCAGCAGGCCATGATGAGCCAGCACCAGCCATGATGAGCGGGATGGGCCCCGGCCAAGGCCCCCACCCGGGCATGATGTCCCCGTCCCAGCAGTACATGATGCAGCAGCCAGCCCAGCACATGGGCATGGAGGGACCCTTCCAGCCGGGCCACCCGGCCAACTTTCGAGGACAGGGTCCGGGACCAGGGCCTGGATGAGTGGAGACATGAACCCCCACCAGGCCTGGGTCCGCATGCAGCAGGAGTACTATGAGAGCAAGACCAAGATGATGCAGCACCAGCAACGATCACAGCAGGCAGCCATGATGGGAGGCATGGGACCGCAGCACCCGCTTAGCGGCCCTCCCCCCGCCCTACTACAGCACCATGGGGGGCAAGCGACAGCCGGTGCCTCCTATGGGCATGGTGGGCTCTCCCACCTCCCCGAGCCCCATGATGGACGGTGGGGTGGACCCCATCATGTTTCCCACAGCGCGCAGTCGAGGCATGCCCATGGACCCTCAGGCAATGGAAGCCATGGGCCCTGCCGGCTTTGTCCCAGGCCCTCCGGCATGCCCCCTCACAGCATGGGCATTGGGTATGATGCCGGGATGGAAGGACCCATGATGCCAGGCATGGGGCCTCAGGGACCCATGGTGTCGGGGCCCATGATGCCCAGCCGTGTGGGAACGGGTCCGATGATGTGTAGCACTAGTGGTGTCAATGTTGTGTCTTCGACGTCGAGTAGGAAGACGGCAGGGGCCCCTCCTCAGGTGACTCTCCATCGGGCCGGAAATCCTGAGCAGTTCACGCCAGAGCCCAACAGTGCCAATATGAACTCTTCGGGCAGCAAACCTCCCCCTCCTATGCCCAGGCTCAGAAACGCAAACGGGACGACATGGAGGACCCCTTCAAAAACTTACAACCCACCCCCACCCCCACCCCATTGCCATACCTCAATCAGTTTGAAGGACAGGACTGACAATCACCAAACAGCTCAATTCTGCCTTTAGAGACTCTACCACAGGGACGGGGCCCAGCGCTGGGCTGGTGTCGGCAGTATGACCCCCCACGACCCCGGCTCGGTTCCTCCGTCCTCCCAGATGCACAACAATCAGTTCTCCTCCCCTGCCAGCACACGCAATCCGGTGAACTCCCCTATGCCACACAGCAGCAGCAACCCCGGGGGCACCCACCATCGGTGAAGAACCCCCAATGTCCAATTCCAGCCAGACCTCCAGCACAGGC
>JADBJO010003154.1:252652-260152 GCA_016801955.1 Conus betulinus | reverse complement strand
TACGCAGGACACCACCTACTAAGCCCCCTACTGACGACAATAATGGCTTAGTCGCAGAGCCGGCGTGAGTGAGCTCTCCCTCCGGAGGGCACTACCACTTCCGTCCAACGTCGGCCCCCATGGATTCGCCGACACCAGTAAACCTGACTGACTCAAACCAAGGCCACAGACGTGGAGAGGACATAGAAAGTGAGTCACCAGGAGAGCAGGGCATGAAAGGCCACAGAATTTGAGACTTTTTGTTATGCTGGTCGATGAGAATGAGGATGATGAAGATGAATGCTACGAATTTCCAATCCGGTCTGAGACTGCATGCCAGGGCTGTACTCTATGCTAACTTTCTCTGGCGTCAACCGGGCCTGAGAATCAGACACCTGCAGTGTTGGTCAGGAAATTTGATCAACATACTCAGAGACGCGTCCATTCAGTGGATGAAATTCGACTGTGTGGTCCCAGTCTTCCCAATTGAGTCCGTAGCAAACTCAACTCTGGGTAGGAGCCGGTCAGGGCAGAAAAACTCCACAGGGTTCTGACCTCCCCAGCCGGGAGTCCGCGACGCTAACCACTTCGCCACGGCGGCTGGTGGTTCTGGATTAATTGGATTAAAAGCTAGACTTGAATGATGAATTGCAAATGGGTAAAGATATGTCCAAATTATTCAAGCCCACACCAGAAAGTATAGTTTTTGTGTGTGCGGGAAGCCTATTCTCAAGACAGAAAGGAACGCTATATTCTTTTTTTTTTTTTTTTTTTTTTCTAAATGGAGCACTTTCAATTCAGGATGTGCAGCAAGATATTTTAATGATAACTCTGAGTTAAAAATAACAGCAGCTATAAGGGAAACGTATCATGGTACTATCCAAATATAACAGAAATATTGATAATCGAAACAGGGACGACCCAGACCTCTGTAACGTCTTGATCCCCCCAATATGGCGGACACACACAGTGGCTAGCTTAAACACCTGCGGCAGTTTGTAGTGAGTTGTTGGGGAACATGAAGTCAAGAGCCATCAGAAAGTTAGCGGCGCCTAAATCAACAGGCCTGCGACCGTGGCGTATGTCGACTTTACTAGGAAATGCTCGTCGCCAGCAGAACTGTGCCGAAACAGTCGAGCAGCGAGACGACACTCCGTTACTGGCGCTAACCATGCCTACAGCTGCCCAAGCAACATCAGCCCATCGTCATTCAACGGAGTCATCTACAACAACAAATGAGGTCGGTGAAGAAAATTACGCTCTTGGCATGAAATTATCTCTAGAAGATCGCATCAAATCATTGGAAAATGCCGTTTTAGCTCAAACGAAGATCCTAGAGAAAATAGCCAAACCCCACGTTTCCATGACAACAACAGCTACACAAACAGAAATATGTCCCACAGACACAACATCGTATGCTGAAGTGGTCAAAACCCCACCTGCGAACACATCGATGGATAACAGACAACTTTCTGCTCTAGAAAAAGTCGCAAATACAGGAGCAAAAACTGTTATTTGTGAAAAGAACATCAAAACAGAACATGACGTCAGACCTACTAATCGAAATGATGAAAAGATAAAACATGACGTCAAATCACGTCGTGACGATGCTTGTCAAAACAAGAAGAAAACGAAAGCAAAAGAAGAGAAACTAATCCTACCGAAGGTTCTGGTGATCCATGACTCGGTTGCCAACGGC
This sequence comes from Conus betulinus, assembly GCA_016801955.1. Taxonomy (NCBI): domain Eukaryota; kingdom Metazoa; phylum Mollusca; class Gastropoda; order Neogastropoda; family Conidae; genus Conus; species Conus betulinus. The sequence continues at coordinate 258,474 of JADBJO010003154.1, read as the reverse complement.
GTGGACGACAGGAGACTTGGAAATTCGTACGATTTGAATGCGACACGTCAAAGAAGCTATAAGGTAAAGGGATTAGAGCAACGTCTTCAAGAACTTGACGATGCCGAGGAGAAACCTGATGCAGTGGTAATACACTGCTGCATTAACGATCTAAAGACTTCTGCTGCAGAAGATATCAGCACATCGTTTGTGCAGATCCTAAAAACCGCAGCTAAAAAGCACACTAAAGTTAAGTTCGCGGTCAGCAAACTGACTCCAGTCAGAGACAAGAAACTCGATATAAAACGTGTTCTGTTTAACGCAAAAGTCAATTCTGAGTTGTTTGAGGTGGAGAACATTTCATTCATTCAAAATAACAACATCAGAATGGAGCATCTTCGAGACGAGGTGCATCTGACAAAGAGAGGCTCCAGTCTGCTGGCGGGGAACATTGGACGACACACGAGGGCCTTGCTGTGGGAGATCCCCAAGAGAGACCTGCCCGTCCTTCACGTCGCCATTGGTACCACGACCATCCTGGCCCACATCCTCCAGCTGGCACAACCGGTTCTACACTCTGGAGGACTGGAACTTTTATTAGTCAACTCACACCTACTGCCGCCGCCATGTTTTTTAATGTGACACTGCTGCTGGGTTACCTTTGTCCATTTTGTCTTTTTAGTTTTTAAACATATGTCACTAGGGAATGATTTTAACGTTTTTCAGTGGAACTGCAGATCAATTAACACAAACTATGAACATCTAGTACAACACTTAGCCCATCATCAATACCATGTTTTAAGTCTTCAGTCATTGAATGTTAAGAAAGAAAAAAAGCTGCCCAACTGGACAATTACTATTTCCCCCCTATCATCCAAAAGATTGACACTAACGAGAAAATTAATACTGCCATTTATGTGCATGAAGGAGTAATTACACTCTGTGCCCAAATCCAGTTCCATCAGTATTACTTAGTATACATTCTTGTGCAGTGACGGTAAAGTTTTGATAACACTTTATTAACCGTCATATATCTGTGTATTTACCAAAGGTCCAGATGATAATAATACAGAATGGATTCGTACGATTCAAGCGGACAAGGGAAAAAAGGTACTAATAACAGGAGATTTTAATGCGCATTCACCATTTGGGGGGAGAAGAACTGTGAAAATTACTAGCAACCGTTTCATTGAGAATATTGTTGATTCATCATTGTATCTTCTGAATGACGGTAGAATAACGCGAATCCCTGATAATCCTTATCATAGAGCAACAGCCATCGATCTAACTCTTGTTTCTCCAGATCTGGCGCCAATTTGTAAATGGGATTCTTTAAATGATAGCCTTAATAGTGATCATATTCCTGTTATTACTAGCTTTGAACTCTCTAGCAAAAAAACAAGGATCTAACAGAGGATAAAATCCGAAGTATAGTATAATTACAAACATGCTGACTGGGACAAGTTTTCAGAACTTTTATCAACATTTCATGTTGAAGACGTCAATGATAAAGACATCAATGAATTGTATTCTATATTTACTGATGCAGTCCTAAGTGCTGCTAATCAATCAATTCCCATGTCTAAAACAAAGAAATCATATAAACATTCTGGCAATATTTGGTGGAACGATGATTGTGAAAAGGCCAAAGCTGAAAAATGGATAAAATTTGAAAATTACTTAAAGGATAATTCGATTCCTAATCACCAAGAATCAAAAAAGCAAAAAAAACAAAGCAAATAGAGTTAACGCACAAGCAAAAAGACAATATTGGTCATCATTTTGTACTAATGAAGTATATAACTATAAAGATATGCAAAAGGTATGGGAAAAAATGAAAACCATGAAGAATGGGATTAACTTACCCCAATGCCCAATCAAACTGGAGAGTCAGATATACCCCCTAATCAAGAGAAAGCAGAAATTTGCTGATTTGTATGCAAATTGCAGTAGAATTACTGGACTATCAACTGAAAGTAGACAATACAAAAAAAGGAGGAGGAAAGTAATATTACATCAGATCATAGTTTTAATAAACCTCTATTTAAAAGCTATGTAAATTCAAATATAACACTCGATGAAGTAATTGAATGTATTTCACATATGGGCAAAAAAAGACATCTGTAGGACTAGATGGGATATCTTATGAATTGTTAAAGCATTTACCACAAATGTAGTTCAATTTTTACATTCTTTGATACAGAAATGCTGGTCTAACGGTGAAATGCCTCTTATCTGGAAACACTCAATCGTTATCCCTATACACAAGCAAGGAAAACCTCGGACTGATAAAAACAGCTATCGACCCATCTCCTTAACATCTCATGTATGCAAGTTAATGGAAAAAAAGTGTCAAGTAGACTAGTTCATTTCTGTGAAAAACAAAACATTATTCCAAAAAATCAAGCCGCTTTTTTCGAAAAGCGCTCCACTACTGAACATTTAGTCAAACTTACGACACAAATTAAACAGCAGTTTGGCAGACGGAAAAATATTCTAGCAACCTTTTTTGATGTGAAAAAAGCTTACGATCAAGTATGGCATTACCGATTACTCCAAAAACTTCAAAACTACAATATAGATAGTAATATGTATATACTATATACAACATTTTTTTATCACAACGTTATATACAGGTAAGAGTTGGAAGCACATATTCTAAGTCCAGAGAACTTCAGATGGGGGTCTTCCACAAGGCTCGGTTATTTCACCTATTTTATTCAATATACTCATAGCAGATCTTCCAAATAATCTATCAAAAGATACAGTTTTAGCCCAGTATGCAGATGATATATGCATGTGGATGAAGGTGACAATGAAGCGTAAAACGCCAATCAGAGCACTTAACTATACAAAAAAGTGTACCAACGCGAACTAAATAAAATCGATATATTTATGAAGGAAAATGGACTTTCTTTATCATTAGAGAAAACACACACATGGTACTTTTCAATTCGGGGCATAACCCAGAAAAACTGCCTGATTTCACTATGGGTGGCAGTGTCATTAATTATTCGCAAAGCGTAAGGTTTCTAGGTGTTTATTTATCATCCAAACTTACGTGGAATCAACATATAGACTATGTATTAAATAAAGCCAGAAAAGCTTTAAATTTTCTCAAAATTCAAAATTATTAGTAAACAGCGATGGGGTCAAGACACAAAAGCACTTTTATGTCTTGCTAATTCTTAGTTCGTTCGCGTTTAACCTACGGCCAGGAATCTTTTTTTAGTGCACCAAAACATTTATTAAACAAACTACAAAGTATAGATTGTAAAGCCTTTAAACTGGCACTAGGAGTGCCGACTCATGCTTGCAATCTTGGATCATATAAAGAAGCAGGAGTTCTTCCTCTTGATGAACATAGGAAAATCTCTGCAGCTAAGTTTGTATTAAAATCCTTTGCACATAACTCATTCTGCAATGAAGAAACAAAGTTAAATTCTAAGCATGACTTTGTTAACAGGGCTAAGACAATACATTGTTTTGCAACCAATTAATTCGTTTGTCTCCGACATGATTGATTCTACAGAATTAAAAAGTAAAAAAAAATATCAATTAAGCCATCTTTTTTACCTGTACCATCTTGGGAACAAATTAAACCTACTTTTGACATTGATCATACAGAATTGAGCAAAAGTCAATCTCCAAACGTTCTCTGAAAAATTTAGTTAATGATCACATGGAAAATTACTATAGTGATTACATTAAAATATTCACAGATGGATCTGTACTTGATAATGGCAATGCAGGTTCAGCATTTGTAATTCCTACTATGAAAACAGTCAAACGATATCATATAGGTAAACACTATTCAGTTTTTACTGCGGAGTTGTTAGCTATTTTGATGGCTTTACACCATATTGAAGAGTTACCTATGAATAGTTGTAACATATACTCTCTGTGTAGATTCCAAATCGGCATTACAAGCTATCAAAGATCAAAAAAAAAAAAAAACGTCTTGAAATGATACTAGAAATCAGACATGTAATTCATCAGTTGGCATGTAAAGACATTAGTGTAACTTTTTACTGGGTTCCTTCCCATTGCGGAATATATGCTAATGAACTGGTTGATAGAGCAGCTAAAAGTGCAGGACGTAATACTGAAGGGGCAACTCTAATTAACATAAATCTAGATCTGCACGAGTATTATAATCACATTGAAAAACTAGCAAAAGATACGTTTGATAACATGTTGAAGACATCAGATAGCCATTATTCACACAATTGTATAAAAAGCGTCAGCACAATAAATTCCAAATTAATTTTAAATCACATATCTGATACTAGTTCAAGACATATTAGTTCTCTGATGTTCAAAATTCGTTTAAATGCTTTTAAAAACAAAATTTTCTAAAGATATTAAATGTGTATGTGGGAATCAAATCTCCATCAGTCACCTGATTTTACACTGTCCGGGTATCAAAGAATTAATGACGAAAACTACAGGGGATTTACTGACTCGTCAAATACCATTAACTGTTCAGGAAGTGTTAAATGACTTCCATCTTCTAAATGTTTCTCAGAAGTTTTACACCTTAGTCCTATTGGTCTTTTCCTTTGAATAGTTAATTTATTGTTGGATTCAATTGTTGTTATACTAATCTTCTGTTAATTGTTAAGTCACGTTTGATATAGATAGTAAACTTCATTTCCTTTCTACTAATTCTATCATTTTCAACAATTCATATCCCATATAAAGCTTGATCATTATATAGAATTGTAGGTGTAGGCATATAGGAAAAAACACACACACACACACACACACACACACACACACACACACACACACGCACTGAGAAGAGCGTCTTTACATTCATGTCTATCGATGCAGGGACACTAGATAGATAGATAGACAGATAAATAGATAAATAGATAGAGAGAGAGTTAGATAGATAGGTAGAGTAGAGAGAGAGAGAGAGAGAGAGAGAGAGAGAGAGAGAGAGAGAGAGAGAGAGAGAGAGTTTGTGTGTGTTTTTAGTAATGACTTTATATCAAAAGCTTATTGAATTGTAGCAACGGGATAAACAGCTGTTGAAAGAAGGAACAGAAGGAAAAAACAATCAATAAATACAATACCACACACACACACACACACACACACACACACACACACACACACACACACACATGCGCACACACACACACACACACACACACACACACACACACACACACACACAGAGCCACAGATACGCACGCAGAGCCACACACACACACACACACACACACACACACACACACACACACACACACACAGACACACACACACACACACACACACACACACACACACACACACACACACACACACACACACACACACACGAAAATACGCACACATAGAGGCGAGCGTCTTCACATTGACGTCTATCCATGCAAGGATATCAGAGAGAGAGAGAGAGAGAGTGCATGTGTGTGTGAAACTGTCTGTCTGTCTGTCTGTGTCCGTCCGTCTGTCTGTCTGTCCTGTGTGTGTGTGTGTGTGTGTGTGTGTGTGTGTGTGTGTGTGTGTGTGTGTGTGTGTGAGCGCGCGCGCGTGCGCGCGATCGCAGTTGTGGGTGCGTGCATGTATTTCCATGTGTGCAAGCAAACTTGTGGTGGGTGTATGTCTGTATGGATGTGTTGTTTCTCTCTCTTATATAGCGCCTATCCCCGGCTAGAGACCAAGCTCTGAGCGCTTTACAATCCACACTCGTTTCACACAACGGGCTGTCTACCCAGGTAGTGCCAACTGAAGAGCTGCCAGGTGGTGGCGTTTCAGTCAGTCCTTTCCCGTATCATGCAGTCAATATAGTTCAATATCGTTCACTCAGTTTTCCTTACTTCCTTTATTCTTTC
>JADBJO010003154.1:242652-247652 GCA_016801955.1 Conus betulinus | reverse complement strand
ATGTCCTTATCCTCCCCCCTCCCCCATCGCCTTTTCTTCTCTGTATATCAAACGTTCTCCCCCACCCTTCCTCAGCTCGGCTCTGCGAGTTTCCCACCTCGTCCACACAGCCACATGTCTCATCCCCACTTCTCACCAGCTACATCCCCCCTCCCCCCCTCCTCCCCCCCCCCCCCCCCCCCCCCCATTCTGTCCCACTCGTTTTTGTTGTTGTTGTTGAATGATTATTTCTGTGGGCTATGTTTCTCGTGCATGAGCTTGTTTTCAATTTTTAGTTTAATGTATGTGTGTCTATGTCATTTTCTGGCTCAGTTAACAGTTGTTGCTAGTCTAATTTAATGAATACCTTTTAATGTCTGTGGCTTGAGATAAAGCAGCATGTTGCCTGTATTTTACTTTTTATTTCTTTATTCAATTTCTAGAATTGATTGGATCCTGAATGTCACGTTTGTTGCCTTTGTTTGCCAAACAACGACCAGAACGTTTCTCTATAGCGAGATCCCATATTGTAATAGACAAAGAAATTGAAAGTGGAGTTGACAACAGTGAAGATGTCAATCAGCCAGTTAGTTACAAGAAAAAAATTGTGATGACGTCGACCAGAATTCATCTCTGGTAAAAACAGCCAGCTGAAATTGATCACAGCCACAGGAGAAATACAAGCAATGAAGAAGATGGAATTTGCCACCAGTATCTTCGTCAGAGCCAGTTTCTTTGGGTGAGATTAAAGAGGATGTTCCAGATCTCCACGTCACTGCCTGACGTAATTTCACAATCGTCATTATTGTTGTTGTCGTCACTACAATCATTTCTATCAAGGTAACCCAGCACCAAATAGTAAACTGTACAGATGATCAATTGCTTCTTTATGAGCTTTGTAGAACGTTCCTTCAATGGCCGTTGTAATCACTGTTTGTGATACAGGGTCATACACACACCCAATACGATATCGAAAAACGACTATGAAATACAGACTTGTCATCACAATACTCATCATGACGATTATGACCGCCATTGTTTTTTTTGTGTGCAGGAGAGTTTGAAATTTGAGTGGATTGAAAACACAAAGGCATCTCTCTGTGGAAATGATGGCAGATATCACAGGAGAAATGAAAGCTGACACTCCAAGAACACCCAAATTTGTACTGGTCAGAAAAGTAAATATGGGACCAAACGTTTCCTTCGTGGTGAATTGTAAATACAATTGCTCAAAATTCAATAGCAGTGTCGTAAACGACCACAGCTCATCAGTTAGAGATAAAGCAAACAGACACAGGTTGACACGATCCTGAAGCCCATGTTTATAGAACACCGCCATGTTGATGACGTTAGCCGGGCCACCAATCAGAAACAGCAACACAAGCAGGCTGTTTTTTTATTTGACGGACAATGGTCTCTACTTCTGCACTGACAATGTTATCAGGATTGTCCCATGGTAAGAACTCCATTTGACTGAATACGACTTTGAGGCAGTCATCTCTCGATGTCGTGGTATTCCATGTAACAGTTTGTACATGATCAGAAGAATTACTATGAAAGACTCTGTCAGTCACATTCATTATTGCCACTGAATAAATGACCAACGTAATACGATGGTGAAAACCTCTAGTATTGTAGTTTAGTGCACATAGGTTTTGATTTTCTGTGGAATAGACAAAATAATGTTGTCGTTTCAATCTTTATACACGTACATGGTTTGTTTATAAAACGTGATTCAATAGTTCCCATGCACAATCAAGAGATTGACAGTCATCATACAAGCCCTCTTCCGTATCTCAGCCCCCCCCCCCCCCCCCCCCCCCCCCCCCCCCCCCCCCCCCCCCCCCGGCTCTCCTCCTCCCTCTTTTCATCCCTTCCGCCCACTACCCTGATGCTCTGACACATTGATGGAAAAACTGTTTGGCTGTCATTGTATTCTCCTCCTCCTCTCTGTTTATTAGTTCTGCATGCGAAAATACTTGTTTTTTATCAGTAGGACAAGTGTTCTTGGGTGTAGCACTTTTTAAAAGTCTAGTTTTTGCAATGAAGCATTGGGCTAACATTGTGAATCCAAGAAACTGAACACTGCATATGCTAAATATCGTGGAAAACAACTGTCATCGTTGAATAAAACATCTCCTGGATCGCCCATCACCAGATCTGATTTTTGAACAAAGAAAGAAAGAAGGAAAAAAGCAAAACAAAACGAACAAAAACTCACTTTCACTCCTCTCGTGCTATTAGCAATCCAACAAATCAAAGAGTGTTGGAACATAAGCATGGTGATCATAATAATTTGAAACATGGGTTTGAGATATCCACAAAGGAACAAGGACCAAATTTGATTATTTCCTGTTTTTGAAGTGTCTGAGAGTTCACACACACTATGGTGTATGGAAATGAAGCTGCTAAAGGTGGTAAAGATCATGCAGGCTGGATTTGTTCTTGAAGAAGCTGACTGGTCACTGTGATGATCTATATACTGTGATAATCTATATACTGTGATGATCCATATTCTTTACCTCCTATTCTCTAGTCAAAGAAAAGGAGCAGAACCACAGAGTCTACTTTACTTCAGTGGGCATGATAGCTGAGACTGATGGAAATTTTCTAGGTCCAGTTATTTTGTGAAAAGTGTCATTTTTATTTCTGTGTGCTGAATTCATACGTGCTATTCTACGTATTGGAATAATCATGTTTATAGACAGGAAAATAAAATGGTTTGGATCTGGATAATAACCACACAGAGAGTGTACAATTTGTTTACCTTTCAACAGTTTACTGTTCGATTTTTTAAAAACATTTTAACAAGATTTATCGCTTAAACGTTTCCCTGACAACATTTTGTTTAAGTTGTGTAAAACACAGACAATCACAAAGATGTTTTACTATGGCGTGAAAGATGACCTTCACCATTTCCACGTTGCCCCAAAATAAGAAAATATTCTCCACAGTACAGAAAGAAAGTCTGCAGCCCCAGTGATTGAGATGCAGTATAAAGGGGAGTAAGCCAGGGAAGAGGAAGAGAGGGGGTGCGTGCATTGAGACTTAACGTCGTCAACTGAGTCCGTAACCGTGATCAGAAACATAGTTAAGGACGATCAGAAGATATATGGTTACATGTGTATACGCACAGGCATACAGGCATTTGTATGTAAATGCTTCCTTGTGAAAAAAAAATCAGAATTTGAATTTAATCGTTTTTGAGACCAAATGGATTACAGGTCACAAACACAAAGCAAAATAATGAAATCATCCTCTTAAAGCAAGTTTGCATACAGAAGACAGGACTTAACTGCACAACTGCATCAACGTAAATAACCGTAATGGTGAATGAATATGATTGGATTGTGCAGATATTTCCTTACCCTTTACAATAACAAAGAAAAAAAAAACGCATTAAATCTTCTGATACAGTATATCTTTTTCGATTAGTGTGTTGTTACGTCTATCTTGCTCCATAACGCACCACAATGAACACAAATTCTTGGTTTTCTCATTTCTCCTCTATTTCAATAGACTTTACATTGCTGATGATACAAATGTTATATATATATATATATATATATATATATATATATATATATATATATATATATATATGTGTGTGTGTGTGTGTGTGTGTGTGTGTGTGTGTGTGTGTGTGTGTGTGTGTGTGTGTGTGTGTGTGTGTGTGTGTGTGTGTGTGTGTGTGTGTGTGTGTGTGTGTGTGTGTGTGTGTGTGTGTGTGTGTGTGTGTGTGTGTGCGCGCGCGCGTGCGTGCGTGTGTGTGTGTGTGTGTGTGTGGTTATTTCATGCGAAATCCTTGGTTTTCTTTTATGTCAGTTTTCTTCTGTATCCAATTAAAACATTTTTTTCTTCTTTAATCTTTATAACACACCTCAATCTATATTATGATCAGTGTTGAATGATGATTCCAGGTATGATTCAGTCCTAATTGAGACAACACGTTTTTACCTCATTCAAGCCATGTGTAACCCGCTCTGGTATCAATAATTCTTGGTATATGTTCCACAACATCTCATTTTAATGTGACACTGTTACGTGAGTCCGACACATTCTCTTTTGGAGATTGATTCCACTGGCAGGCTGTCATTCAAGTTCTGCTTGTCCTGGTTACGTGATTGATTTCGGCATACACCCACAAGAAATCTATAACATTTCATGTTATGTCATACTTGTGGATATGAGTTTAAAAACAAATATGTCACTCATTTCAAAGAGTTTTATTTTGATTTTGGAGATATGACGGAATCATATTTTAGAAGACTGCAATGCATTGCTGGCTTGCCTTTCAAGACGATCATCAACTCATATACATTTTTTTTTCAGTTTGATAGAAAGACAGAGACATTCATAGTTATCACCTGTTGTCTCTCTTTATCACCTTCCGTAAATGTGAAATTAACTGGAATTATGGGGGTGTTCGTTGAAACAAAAATAACCACACACACACACACACACACACACACACACACACACACACACACACACACACACACACACACACACACACACGCACACACACACACAAACACACACACGCGCATACACACACACTCACACGCACACGCACGCACACGCGCGCGCACGCACGACGCACGCACGCACGCACGCACGCACGCACGCACGCACGCACGCACGCACGCACGCAAGCACACACACACACACACACACACACACACACACACACACACACACACACACACACACACACACACACACACACACACTTTGTTTTACCCATTCTTACTTTGAAATCTCCACTTCTGGTAGTTCAAGCATAAATTGTATATTTTGAAGTTTCTCTTTGGCTATTGCTGTGAAGTCTACGCCACCTATCTACAAAAAATAAGCTATCTGAGTCTACGCTACCTATGTACAACAAACAAGCTATCTCAACTTTACTTTTATTACAATACAAACAGGGGAATTATCTTATTTACAAGTATTCCACGAGATCAGCAATGTAGGGCCACAGAAATTTGGGATGTTGTGTGAGCTGGATACAAGTGAATAAA
>JADBJO010003154.1:232652-235152 GCA_016801955.1 Conus betulinus | reverse complement strand
GTGTGTGTGTGTGTGTGTGTGTGTGTGTGTGTGTGTGTGTGTGTGTGTGTGTGTGTGTCAGTGTGTTCATAGACGGGTTTGAGTTCATGTATGCACATTCAGAGGAGAAGAAATGCGAAACGTAAAAGTTTACATGTTTTCTTTTTGCATACACGTCAAAGACATATATGTCTCGTTAAATTTGGTACCGAAACAGTTTTTTTTTTTTGATAGTAGACTTTTGAGCCAAAAAAATACATATGGATCACCTCATAATATTTGTTTGTATCAAAATGATTTATCTGTGAGGCTTTCTGGTTTGGCTCAGATTGGACAGACCTCTGTATGCAAGAAAACGGAGACATATTTAGGTGTTTGGGTTTGGCTTTTACCCTTTAAAATGACTCCATAAATTTTGTACAAAAATGGTACATCATCTTACAAATTCACAAAAAAAATCTTAAGTCTTTACACTCAACGGCTTGGCAACGTGTTATGGAATAAACTGCATCAAAAGGCATCAGAATTGAGAAGGTGATTGCTGTTTTAAAGCATATTAAACAAAGTTTTTCTAAATTTCAACTCCATTTTTCTCAAAACAAGCATTTACCAGATATACGGTTTTTTGTTCAATCCATTTTCTCTCTCTCTCTCTCTCTCTCTCTCTCTCTCTCTCTATATATATATATATATATATATATATATATATATGTCACAAAATTTCACCGAAATTTTGTTTCAAAACAGGTGAATATCAAAGCAAGATGAAAAACAGAATCACATGCACGAGAGAGCAAACAAATTGAAAAAAAAAATGTACCTTGATTAAATGGTTAAAGTAATTATTAGTAGCAGTTCATTGAATGCACTATGGACACTGGACCACCGCTCATCAAAGTAAAAAACAAAGAAAAACTTCCACTCAGATCACAAATAAAGGTCCAGTGGAAAATGAGGAGAAAAAACATACACATTGGTTTTTATCGCTTCACCTGAAAAACTAGCACTCCAACCACCGCTGACTGTCTAGAGGAATGGGGAGAAGGCGATGTTATGTTGTTTTCTACGAGCATGGTCATGTCTTGGCACTTTTGTTTTTGTTTTCTGTCATCAGACTAGACTGAACCCTCGAACGATGATGTGTAGGCCTGTGCAGGGTGAGATGATGAAAAGAGCCAGAAGGAAAATAAGCGACTGCACTGTTCTTGTCCACCTTTAATCTGCACAGCATGGTCTGATGTTGGCTTGCTGGCAACATAAATGGTAATCACTAAGTGCTCGGCAGGCAAGACCAACAGGAACGTCAACAGTGTGTGCCAATGAAATGATACTGGGCAGTAAGATGGTGCCATACTACTACTCTTACAAACATCACTTCTACAGTTTTGTGGTTATTCTTCAAATTATAGGAGTAATATGAATTCACTGTCTTTGAATGTCTTCTTTGATTTTGTTGATCCTTTTTTTTAGATTTTGGTTTTAATGTAATTAACTTTATATCTGTTGATTTCAGTTGTTTCCACGTTCTTCCTGATATTTTGTTTTCATAAATTGAAGTCCTTCCCATTCATAGTGGTATCGAGAAAAAGATACGCCTGAAGGTGCGGGTAGGACTCAGATAAGTATTGTCCCCAACTGCCGAACAAAACAACTCGGAGCAATCCTGCACCACCGTTGGAAGCTTGCACTGTGTGAACATAGGGTGCAGGCATGCACAGGACATTCCATTAAGACGTCAAGGGACATAATTTCTCCCCGACAAATGTCTTTGTATAATGGGCACTGGATGTGATACGACAGAACATCCACGGGAGCGTTCGCATAGGTGTAACAGCCCCTATATCATGACTGCAAAGTCCACCAGCACGAAACACCTAAACTGCCCATAGTTGGTTTTATACAGGTCTGCTATGCCTTTTTATTTCAAATGAGTCAGCTCACAGCAAAGGTATCGGTATGTACCTGATAGTTTCATCACCAACCACGCTCATGTGTTGCCTATTTACAGAGGATAGACAACTCTCTCTTTGCTAATTGCAGAATTCAATAATCTGAACCAGAGAATGCTATCTGTAATTATGTTTTCAGCCCCAAATGTAACTGTAAAGCAGGGAGACGGAAACAACCACTAAACGAGGAAGGCACATGCACGTAATGCTGCTTGCAGTACCTTTTCACCTAAAATATGCGCAGACAAGAAGCCCAAAGAGCAAGCAAAGATGATAACCCCAAAAAGAAGCTAGAGACAGTCGTATATCCTGAATGGACACTGCACACACCAGCAACAGCAGAAGAGATGTACAATAAACGTCAACATATTTCAAGGTTGATGAAATGTTTTGGTGTTGAATACTGACACAGGACACGTTCTCACTCCAGAACAACTAAACGAGAGTGGACTGAAACAAAATGACCTGCTTTGCCCTGGGTAGAATGTGTATTAGTCATTAAATGCCAACTGTCTTGAATATTTGCACACAACATGCTTATTTCAGTAGAATCTCGAATTCTACTAGTACGA
>JADBJO010003154.1:215000-230584 GCA_016801955.1 Conus betulinus | reverse complement strand
TCATGTCACATCCAGTGCCCATTACACCATGGCATCTGCCAGGGAGCAAATTATGTCCCTTGACGTCTTATTGGAATGCCCTTTGCGAGTCAACATTCAATGTGAACACAGCGCAGGCTTCCAAGGGTTGTGTAAAACTGTTTGTCAGCTGAGGACAGTATTCTTCTGGGTTCCACCTGCACCTTCAGGTGCATCTTTTTCATTTGTAACTTCCGCAGGACACTGAATCACCAAAGCTTCTCTTCTGGTACTCCACATAAATTAAGTCCACTTTCCTTCCTTTATCAGTGACGCTTCTGCAGATATTCACGACTTTCAGTACTGAAATGGACGATGCGTTTGTCGTCGTCTTCGCTTCTTACTATTCGTGAACAGTCACTGGTAGAAGACCAGCTCTCTTCAGCTCTCTCGTTTAATGCAAGACCAGATTTCTGCAATATTTTTTCTATCCATTCTCCTGTGTTGCTAATCCACTCATTGTCATTTCTTTTCTCTTTCTTTTTTTTTTTTTTTTTTTAATGTTTGGTCTTTGCCCCCGTCTCCTTTGTTTCTTCTGTCTCCACGTCTGTCTCCTTCCTTGGAGGATTAACAAGGCCTTCGAATCTTTTCACATGATCAAACCAAAACTCGTTTTTTTTTCTTGTGTGATATCAGTAAATCTTCATATGCCCAGTATGCTGCTTAGTGGCTTGACGTACATGTTAACTGTGATATCATGTTTAGCATCTTGCGGTAACACCTCATTTCTGAGGCTTGGATTCTTCTTTCTAGACCCATTTTGAGGGTCAATGTTTTGCATGCATACATTATGCCTTTGCAGGCTGGCGCCTGATCTTTATTTCATGAAGATGTTATTGTCCTTCTATACAGGTTTCAGTCTGGACAGTGCTGATGTTGTCTTAGTGCCCTTGAGAAGAAAGCCTCGGATTCGTAATAGTACTTCCTCCAATGCAGACTAGTGCTGACATGATCTTCCGGTACATCAGTCATGATGGCTCTCCAAGAAAAGGTTCGTAATAGTACTGACACACTCGGGTAATTTTGTCAGCCCTGATGATTGTACCCTGTACGAGTTCTGGACTGGTTGCTTTGGAACATAATTGCCAGCTGGTGTTCATTAGCTTTTGCTCGATGTAAAATTTACTGACAATAGCCCCAATAGCCAGACTCTGTCAAAAGCCGACTATGAAGACCTAGTTGAACTTTTCTGGTGTTGGAGATGCTTTTCACAAAGGACACCAAGATTAATGATCCGTTTGACGGTAATTCTGCCGGTCCTGAACCCAGCTTGTTCTTCAGCAATAATGGAATCTGCATGCATCTGTAATCTATTCACACTGATTTTGAGCATTAGGCTACTTTACTGGCATAGCAGTTCAGTGAGTCTGAGAGTTTCGTAGTTCGGATGGCTAATGATTACCGATTAGTCCATGATTGGCCCACTCGCTCAGCCAGTGTGCCAGATTTTGCCGCATATGGCAGTTAGAACATTTGCCTTATTCTGTGTGTCAAAATTTCTGCAAGGGTGTTATTAATGCCTGCAGTCTCAGATCTGCCTGGCATGCCACGCTGATTTTGACTGATTACTCTGTTGATGGTGCGACATGGCTTGCACTCTGACTAATCTGTTCATGATTATGTAGACAACGTACCACAAGCATCCGCTCTGCAACTATCATGTTCTTGACTCTTAGCTACTTTTCTTGAACACAATGCTATCTTCCACTAATTGCCGTTGGGGCATGCCATTCCCTTTCGTCATCTCGCTGGCTCACCTTCGGGATACACAGCGGCAGTCTATTCGAGAGTTAATTTATCAGGATTGAGAAATAAGTTTTCAATGGTTCGAGTCGGGAGAGTTTCTTTTTTTTGAGTATAATTACTGATACGATTAGCATCTTATTTTCACGAGATGGTTAAAGACATGCAAATCCATGACCAATGTAAGTGGGAGGTCGTGGTGTTAAGTCACCTTCCGAAATGGTGCGAGATGTGTCAAGGGAAATAAGTATCTTCGACAAAATTTGCACATTTCCGGTTCAACATGTCGGTAAGAAAATGTGTAAAATTCACTCATGGATTTATGTTCATATTTATTTTTAAGTCCATGGATAGATTAAATCACATTCTGTATACTTCTCTTAACGGAGAGTGGTATTTGAGAACATTGAATTCAGGCATATTTTTCGATGACGGTTGTTTTATTGTGGGTTGAGCCTCAAAAGAATTCAAAAAGACGTCGCTGCACGTTCAGTTTGTATGTTCTGACAGAACAGTTCTGACCGCCGCCCAGAAGACGACATTTTCAACATTTTCTCCGTAAAAAGACGATAATCTTTCGAAAAGGAGCTCAAAGAAAGATTGAAAACGCATCTTTCGGTCTGTTGCTTATCTTCTCGTATAGGGGTAAATGAAAGGTGGATACATCCCGAAAGATTATAACTGAAGTTGAATGCAGACAAACTGAAATATTCAGTTTTGTACGGCAGTTCCATCAGATCTGATCAAAAGCTGATTTTCACTTAAACGGATGATTGACATGGTGACAATCAAGAAAACTGGTATCCAGTTACCTACTTGTATTGTAACAATGTATATTGGTTGGAATGCAGGTCAAAGGCAACTTATATACATATGCACAGTACAAATCGGACAAGTAAAATTTTCAGCAAATGTGTCGCTTTGGACATTGTGAAAAGTATACAAAAATGCTTAAAAATAAGATGGGGGCACTCTCCTGATAGCCGTGAGCATGAGAATGACAATTTATGAAAAGTGTGTGTGTGTGTGTGTGTGTGTGTGTGTGTGTGTGTCTCTATTTTGGTCGGAATGATTCAGACCAGTCTCAAGTCAAGACCCATCTATAGGTTAACTGAGTTTTTCAAATTTTGATGCAGTGTGAATTGTTGATGAAGAAGTGTGAGCTTCATAAGTGCCCCAGCAAGATTGTGTAAAATATGTTGTGTTCTGTGAACAGAGGGTTTTGATTGAGAAAGAACCTAGTTGCAAAGTGAGATGACTGCAGGCGGAAATAAAAAAAAATCTGAAATAAATGTCAGCGAACCGCCCAGAGAAACGTGGACAAACAAGTCACAAGACAAAACACAACACGTTTTGACCTCTTAGGTCTCCTTCAGATGTTTTGTCTTGTGACTCGTTTGTCCACGTTACTCTGGGCGGTTCACTGACATTTATTTAAGATTAGTTGAGAAAGAATGCTTAACATTATCATTATCATTATATCATTATTATTATTATTATACCATAAAATTAATGTCTTTTATTCGAATAAAAGAAGGTTCAGAAAAGGCAACAACAACAAAAAAAAGATGATGGTTGCTCATGAACTGTTAGCTTAATTCAGTACTTGGTTTAAATTAATTGTTTGTTTTAATTAAGCCTGTGGCAACTATCAAATTAATTGTTTGGTCATGTGTTACAGAATCCGAATCCTGGAGGAAATGGACCTGGCATGATGCCACCTTATGGGGTAAAGATGTATTTCAAATCATGCTGAAAAAAAGTAAAAAAGTAAAAGAGAGAAAAACAGAGCTGTGCATGCTCAATGTTTAACATCCTTTAGGGCGTAAATGTAGATTTTGATGCCAGGATTTCTTCAGAAAACAATTTTTCCTTGTGATTTATGTTAATTGTTTTCCTCAGGGGTAGAAGGAGGGGTGGGGATGTGGTTTTTACTTTTAAGTTTTATACTTGTGAATGGTTGTGATTCTCATTATATGGTATATTACAGTTGAGTATTTGTGTAATAACATGATGGTGAGTGAATGAAAGCAAAGAACAACAGCATTATTAATATTATATTTGCAGTGTTTCCATTAGTCAGTTTTACATTTTGATGCACATTTGACATGTGTATTATTGTGGCATCATGTAATGTATACTAATTATAGTGTATGGTTGAAGGTGGTTGTTAAATAACTCAGAATCTGCTGATAAAGAAATGCAGGACATTAAATATTTCAGCGATGTATCTAATTTCGTTCATTCTTCAGACTTACAATGTCAGATTTCTATTTGTTCATTAAAGAGGAGGTAGGCAAAATAAAGATGGGTCAAAAGTATTTAGTGTCCAGGACAGGTCCAAGGGCATGTTCTGACTTTATGAACAGTAATGATATTTGAGGTTTTGGGGCAGATGGATAAATAAGTCTTTGAAGTATAAAATAAAAAAAAATGATTACAAAACACCACAAAATAGCCTGAAAATCATTGAAAAATGAATACATGCATATAACATTCTTGGTCTTTAGAGTAGTATTTATGTTACTTTTAATATGAAACTAGTCATGTCAGTGAAAGTTAGTTACATTTTATGTCAGTTATTTGACTGATAAATTAAAGAGACAAAATGGGTGGCAGAGAAGTGTGTGTGTGTGTGTGTGTGTGTGTGTGTGTGTGTGTGTGTGTGTGTGTGTGTGTTCATTCTCCGAACAAAATGAAAGTACCTGAACATTTAAACAATTTTTACCCCTAAGCATTGAGACACTTTGTCCCAAAGATTTTCAGGATATCAGTTCAATTTTTTTTTTAACTGGATCTAGGACACGAGTCCCAAACTTTTAAGTTTGTGATTTTTCAGAGGAAACACACTTGTTATCAGATCCATGTATGGTTTAAATCTTTGCTTGGTAACAATATTGTGATCTTGTTAATGCGTAAGTGTTTAGCTCTTCTAGTCACCATGATGACTTTGTGTGTGTGTGTGTGTGTGTGTGTGTGTGTGTGTGTGTGTGTGTGTGTGTGTGTGTGTGTGTGTATGTGTGTGTGTGTGTGTGTGTGTGTGTGTGTGTGTGTGTGTGTGTTTTAAGGCAGCTTGCCTGGATTTATCCTTTATATTGTCTTTTTATGTAAAATCATAAGACGGGGACAAGAAGTAGGAATGTGTGCATGCATCATTTTTGTGTGTGCTGTATACTATAAGCATCATGAGTACAGAGACTAGGAATCCATTTTTTTTGTTTTGTTTTTTTGTTTATAGTTCATTGTGACTGAAAATGTGTGCATTTTGTACTATATGTGTCTAGGTTCTTACACAGTCAGTGTGTATACATGTATGCATGTATGACCGAATTCAAGCTGTATGAAAGATATGTTTTGTCAGCAGTTTCAGATGAAAATGAAACGGAAGAAACTTGTCAATCATTTTATCATCATTAGCATTTTTGTATATATCATACATATTATTTTCATAATGTTGGTGATCCTGGGGTTGCGGGTATGAATCTCTGCCGGGCTGTTTTGGTACAGGGGGATTTTTCCTCAGAGTTAACATTGGATCTGACTCGATTTCCCAAACAGTCCTTTGAATGTGACTATAAAGCGAGGTTCCATGTGTGATTGCACACATAACATTTTGCACACACGTAAAATTCCATCACCAACTTTTCGGAAGAGAAGGCTAGTTTGGTTGTTGGTATGGATGACACGTACTCATAGCATGCACCCTGCGCAAGATATGGAAAGAATGAAAGGAGTAAGAAAACTGAGTGAACGATATTGAATAATATGGACGGGATGACATGGGAAATGACTGAATGAAGCATCAGCTGGCAGCTCTTCAGTCAGCACTACCCAGGTAGGCAGCCTATTGTGTAAACAAGTGTGGATTGTAAAGCGCTTAGAGCTTGGTCTTTAACCGAGAATAGACGCTGTGTAAGTATTCATTATAATGATAATAGTATAAAACATCAGGTCAAGTCAAGTCAAGTCAAGTCAAACTTTATTATCTCAATTTGAGAAATTAATTTGTGGTCGCACACATTCACAGCAAATAAACAATAATTTTGTCACATTACCCATTTTCTCACATATGACATACATTCATATAAAGGAATTTGAATTCAATTAAACATTCTCCTCGGTTCATAAAATCAATGGACAGGGGAATAAAACTTTGTTTAAATCTGACACTTTCTGCATTTAACTGATCGATATCTTCGTCCTGACTGAAGAAGGTCATACTGATTTGCAAGAACGTGGGTCTGGTCACACGCAATCCTCTTCGCTTTACAAACGACTCGGCACCTGTACAGCTCACTCAGACTTTTTTTTTATCTCTTCTGTCATGTATTACTGTACAGCAATTTTGTTCTGGGGAAAACTGAAGATTTTGTAAAGTTGTGTCAGTATGCAGTCATTTTAGATATTGAATATTTTCTTTACTTTATGTAAGATTAGAACCACCTCAGATTAATGAATGATGCTAATTCTGATCACATATATTGCTATGTGTGCGATGTTTGTAAAGATGCCGCCTCCAGGTGGGCCACCTCCTGGATTTATGCCCCCTATGGGAGGACCTCCAATGGGCCCAGGCCTATGCAAGGTAATGACATTGAAGGAATTGTGTGTGTGTGTGTGTGTGTGTGTGTGTGTGTGTGTGTGTGTGTGTGTCTGTCTGTGTGTGTGTGTCTGTGTGTTTGTGTATGTGAACACCTGTGATAGATAACAAAGATCATAAACATAGTGAAAATGAAAATAGTAACAACAGTATGTCCTATGTCAAATAAACTACAAGGCCCAAACATACATGTACACAGATTATTTAAGTTTTTCTCTTCAAATGACTTATCATTAGGTTTGTCATGAAATAGGAGGATTTTTTTTGTCAAACCTTGGAATATCATGATTAAAACACTAATGGATTTGTGTAGAATGAATGACTTTTCTTGGAACTGTAGAAAGTACAGAAAGTATGTTTTTCATATATCAAAATGAGTTTAAGAATTAAATATATGAAAACATACTTTCTGTACTTTCTACAGTTCCAAGAAAAGTCATTCATTCTACACAAATCCATTAGTGTTTTAATCATGATATTCCAAGGTTTGACAAAAAAAAATCCTATTTCATGACAAACCTAATGATAAGTCATTTGAAGAGAAAAACTTAAATAATCTGTGTACATGTATGTTTGGGCCTTGTAGTTTATTTGACATAGGACATACTGTTGTTACTATTTTCATTTTCACTATGTTTATGATCTTTGTTATCTGTCACAGGTGTTCACATACACAAACACACAGACACACACACACAGACAGACAGACACACACACACACACACACACACACACACACACACACACACACAATTCCTTCAATGTCATTACCTTGCATAGGCCCTGGGCCCATTGGAGGTCCTCCCATAGGGGGCATAAATCCAGGAGGTGGCCCACCTGGAGGCGGCATCTTTACAAACATCGCACACATAGCAATATATGTGATCAGAATTAGCATCATTCATTAATCTGAGGTGGTTCTAATCTTACATAAAGTAAAGAAAAATATTCAATATCTAAAATGACTGCATACTGACACAACTTTACAAAATCTTCAGTTTTCCCCAGAACAAAATTGCTGTACAGTAATACATGACAGAAGAGATAAAAAAAAAAAGTCTGAGTGAGCTGTACAGGTGCCGAGTCGTTTGTAAAGCGAAGAGGATTGCGTGTGACCAGACCCACGTTCTTGCAAATCAGTATGACCTTCTTCAGTCAGGACGAAGATATCGATCAGTTAAATGCAGAAGTGTCAGATTTAAACAAAGTTTTATTCCCCTGTCCATTGATTTTATGAACCGAGGAGATGTTTAATTGAAATTCAAATTCCTTTATATGAATGTATGTCATATGTGAGAAAATGGGTAATGTGACAAAATTATTGTTTATTTGCTGTGAATGTGTGCGACCACAAATTAATTTCTCAAATTGAGATAATAAGTTTGACTTGACTTGACTTGACTTGACCTGATGTTTTATACTATTATCATTATAATGAATACTACACAGCGTCTATTCTCGGTTAAAGACCAAGCTCTAAGCGCTTTACAATCCACACTTGTTTACACAATAGGCTGCCTACCTGGGTAGTGCTGACTGAAGAGCTGCCAGCTGATGCTTCATTCAGTCATTTCCCATGTCATCCCGTCCATATTATTCAATATCGTTCACTCAGTTTTCTTACTCCTTTCATTCTTTCCATATCTTGCGCAGGGTGCATGCTATGAGTAACGTGTCATCCATACCAACAACCAAACTAGCCTTCTCTTCCGAAAGTTGGTGATGGAATTTACGTGTGTGCAAAATGTTATGTGTGCAATCACACATGGAACCTCGCTTTATAGTCACATTCAAAGGACTGTTTGGGAAATCGAGTCAGATCCAATGTTAACTCCGAGGGAAAAATCCCCCTGTACCAAAACAGCCCGGCAGAGATTCATACCCGCAACCCCAGGATCACCAACATTATGAAAATAATATGTATGATATACAAAAAATGCTAATGATGATAAAATGATTGACAAGTTTCTTCTGTTTCATTTTCATCTGAAAACTGCTGACAAAACATATCTTTCATACAGCTTGAATTCGGTCATACATGCATACATGTATACACACTGACTGTGTAAGAACCTAGATACATATAGTACAAAATGCACACATTTTCAGTCACAATGAACTATAACAAAAAAAAACAAAACAAAAAAAAAATGGATTCCTAGTCTCTGTACTCATGATGCTTATACAAGCACACACACAAAAATGATGCATGCACACATTCCTACTTCTTGTCCCCGTCTTATGATTTTACATAAAAAGACAATATAAAGGATAAATCCAGACAAGCTGCCTTAAACACACACACACACACACACACACACACACACACACACACACACATATACACACACATGTGCACACGCACACACACACACACACACACACACACACACACACACACACACACAAAGTCATCATGGTGACTAGAAGAGCTAAACACTTACGCATTAACAAGATCACAATAATTGTTACCAAGCAAAGATTTAAACCATACATGGATCTGATAACAAAGTGTTTCCTCTGAAAAATCACAAACTTAAAAGTTTGGGACTCGTGTCCTAGATCCAGTTAAAAAAAAAATTGAACTGATATCCTGAAAATCTTTGGGACAAAGTGTCTCAATGCTTAGGGGTAAAAATTGTTTAAATGTTCAGGTACTTTCATTTTGTTCGGAGAACGAACACACACACACACACACACACACACACACACACACACACACACACACACACGCACTTCTCTGCCACCCATTTGTCTCTGTTAATTTATCAGTCAAATAACTGACATAAAATGTAACTAACTTTCACTGACATGACTAGTTTCATATTAAAAGTAACATAAATACTACTCTAAAGACCAAGAATGTTATATGCATGTATTCATTTTTCAATGATTTTCAGGCTATTTTGTGGTGTTTTGTAATCATTTTTTTTTATTTTATACTTCAAAGACTTATTTATCCATCTGCCCCAAAACCTCAAATATCATTACTGTTCATAAAGTCAGAACATGCCCTTGGACCTGTCCTGGACACTAAATACTTTTGACCCATTTTATTTTGCCTACCTCCTCTTTAATGAACAAATAGAAATCTGACATTGTAAGTCTGAAGAATGAACAAAATTAGATACATCGCTGAAAATATTTAATGTCCTGCATTTCTTTATCAGCAGATTCTGAGTTATTTAACAACCACCTTCAACCATACACTAAAATTAGTATACATTACATGATGCCACAATAATACACATGTCAAATGTGCATCAAAATGTAAAACTGACTAATGGAAACACTGCAAATATAATATTAATAATGCTGTTGTTCTTTGCTTTCATTCACTCACCATCATGTTATTACACAAATACTCAACTGTAAATTTATACCATATAATGAGAATCACAACCATTCACAAGTATAAAACTTAAAAGTAAAAACCACATCCCCACCCTCCTTCTACCCCTGAGGAAAACAATTAACATAAATCACAAGGAAAAATTGTTTTCTGAAGAAATCCTGCATCAAAATCTACATTTACGCCCTAAAGGATGTTAAACATTGAGCATGCACAGCTCTGTTTTTTCTCTCTCTTTTTTCTTTTTTTTTCAGCATGATATGAAATACATCTTTACCCCATAAGGTGGCATCATGCCAGGTCCATTTCCTCCAGGATTCGGATTCTGTAACACATGACCAAACAATTAATTTGATAGTTGCCACAGGCTTAAAACAAACAATTAATTTAAACCAAGTACTGAATTAAGCTAACAGTTCATGAGCAACCATCATCTTTTTTTTTGTTGTTGTTGCTTTTCTGAACCTTCTTTTATTCGAATAAAAGACATTAATTTTATGGTATAATAATAATAATAATGATATAATGATAATGATAATGTTAAGCATTCTTTCTCAACAAATCTTAAATAAATGTCAGTGAACCGCCCAGAGTAACGTGGACAAACGAGTCACAAGACAAAACATCTGAAGGAGACCTAAGAGGTCAAAACGTGTTGTGTTTTGTCTTGTGACTTGTTTGTCCACGTTTCTCTGGGCGGTTCGCTGACATTTATTTCAGATTTTTTTTTATTTCCGCCTGCAGTCATCTCACTTTGCAACTAGATTCTTTCTCATCAAAACCCTCTGTTCACAGAACACACATATTTTTACACAATCTTGCTGGGGCACTTATGAAGCTCACACTTCTTCATCAACAATTCACACTGCATCAAAATTTGAAAAACTCATTTAACCTATAGATGGTCTTGACTTGAGACTGGTCTGAATCATTCCGACCAAAATAGAGAACCACACACACACACACACACACACACACACACACACACACTTTCATAAGTTGTCATTCTCATGCTCACGGCTCTCAGGAGAGTGCCACCATCTTAATTTTTAAGCATTTTTGTATACTTTTCACAATGTCCAAAGCGACACATTTGCTGAAAATTTTACTTGTCCGATTTGTACTGTGCATATGTATATAAGTTGCCTTTGACCTGCATTCCAACCAATATACATTGTTACAATACAAGTAGGTAACTGGATACCAGTTTTCTTGATTGTCACCATGTCAATCATCCGTTTAAGTAAAACTCAGCTTTTGATCAGATCTGATGGAACTGCCGTACAAAACTGAATATTTCAGTTTGTCTGCATAATTTCAACTTCAGTTATAATCTTTCGAGATGTATCCACCTTTCATTTACCCCTATACGAGAAGATAAGCAACAGACCGAAAGATGCGTTTTCAATCTTTCTTTGAGCTCCTTTTCGAAAGATTATCGTCTTTTACGGAGAATAAATGTTGAAAATGTCGTCTTCTGGGCGGCGGTCAGAACTGTTCTGTCAGAACATACAAACTGAACGTGCAGCGACGTCTTTTTGAATTCTTTTGAGGCTCAACCCACAATAAAACAACCGTCATCGAAAAATATGCCTGAATTCAATGTTCTCAAATACCACTCTCCGTTAAGAGAAGTATACAGAATGTGATTTAATCTATCCATGGACTTAAAAATAAATATGAACATAAATCCATGAGTGAATTTTACACATTTTCTTACCGACATGTTGAACCGGAAATGTGCAAATTTTGTCGAAGATACTTATTTCCCTTGACACATCTCGCACCATTTCGGAAGGTGACTTAACACCACGACCTCCCACTTACATTGGTCATGGATTTGCATGTCTTTAACCATCTCGTGAAAATAAGATGCTAATCGTATCAGTAATTATACTCAAAAAAGAAACTCTCCCGACTCGAACCATTGAAAACTTATTTCTCAATCCTGATAAATTAACTCTCGAATAGACTGCCGCTGTGTATCCCGAAGGTGAGCCAGCGAGATGACGAAAAGGGAATGGCATGCCCCAACGGCAATTAGTGGAAGATAGCATTGTGTTCAAGAAAGGTAGCTAAGAGTCAAGAACATGATAGTTGCAGAGCGGATGCTTGTGGTACGTTGTCTACATAATCATGAACAGATTAGTCAGAGTGCAAGCCATGTCGCACCATCAACAGAGTAATCGGTCAAAATCAGCGTGGCATGCCAGGCAGATCTGAGACTGCAGGCATTAATAACACCCTTGCAGAAATTTTGACACACAGAATAAGGCAAATGTTCTAACTGCCATATGCGGCAAAATCTGGCACACTGGCTGAGCGAGTGGGCCAATCATGGACTAATCGGTAATCATTAGCCATCCGACTACGAAACTCTCAGACTCACTGAACTGCTATGCCAGTAAAGTAGCCTAATGCTCAAAATCAGTGTGAATAGATTACAGATGCATGCAGATTCCATTATTGCTGAAGAACAAGCTGGGTTCAGGACCGGCAGAATTACCGTCAAACGGATCATTAATCTTGGTGCCCTTTGTGAAAAGCATCTCCAACACCAGAAAAGTTCAACTAGGTCTTCATAGTCGGCTTTTGACAGAGTCTGGCTATTGGGGCTATTGTCAGTAAATTTTACATCGAGCAAAAGCAAATGAACACCAGCTGGCAATTATGTTCCAAAGCAACCAGTCCAGAACTCGTACAGGGTACAATCATCAGGGCTGACAAAATTACCCGAGTGTGTCAATATGTTCTTGGAGAGCATCATGACTGATGTACCGGAAGATCATGTCAGCACAGTCTGCATTGGAGGAAGTACTATTACGAACCTTTGTCTTCAGCACTGTCCAGACTGAAACCCTGTATAGAAGGACAATAACATCTTCATGAAATAAAGATCAGGCGCCAGCCTGCAAAGGCATAATGTATGCATGCAAAACATTGACCCTCAAAATGGGTCTAGAAAGAAGAATCCAAGCCTCAGAAATGAGGTGTTACCGCAAGATGCTAAACATGATATCACCAGTTAACATGTACGTCAAAGCCACTAAGCAGCATACTGGGCATATGAAGATTTACTGATATCACACAAGAAAAAAAAAACGAGTTGGTTTGATCATGTGAAAAGATTCGAAGGCC
This sequence comes from Conus betulinus, assembly GCA_016801955.1. NCBI lineage: Eukaryota > Metazoa > Mollusca > Gastropoda > Neogastropoda > Conidae > Conus > Conus betulinus. The sequence continues at coordinate 217,733 of JADBJO010003154.1, read as the reverse complement.
TTGTTAATCCTCCAGGGAAGGAGACAGAAGAAAACAAAGGAGACGGGGGCAAAGACCAAACATTAAAAAAAAAAAAAAGAAAAAAAGAAAGAGAAAAGAAATGACAATGAGTGGATTAGCAACACAGGAGAATGGATAGAAAAATATCTGCAGAAATCTGGTCTTGCATTAACGAGAGAGCTGAAGAGAGCTGGTCTTCTACCAGTGACTGTTCACGAATAGTAAGAAGCGAAGACGACGACAAACGCATCGTCCATTTCAGTACTGAAAGTCGTGAATATCTGCAGAAGCGTCACTGATAAAGGAAGGAAAGTGGACTTAATTTATGTGGAGTACCAGAAAGCTTTGGTGATTCAGTGTCCTGCGGAAGTTACAAATGAAAAAGATGCACCTGAAGGTGCAGGTGGAACCCAGAGAAGAATACTGTCCTCAGCTGACAAACAGTTTTACACAACCCTTGGAAGCCTGCGCTGTGTTCACATTGAATGTTGACTCGCAAAGGGCATTCCAATAAGACGTCAAGGGACATAATTGCTCCCTGGCAGATGCCATGGTGTAATGGGCACTGGATGTGACATGATAGGACCTTCACGAGAGCGTTCCCAATGGTGTACCAGCCCATATTTCATGACTGTAAAGGCCACCGGCGAAAAACGCCACTGTCAAGCAACTGCTGTGTGCATACCGCAGCCTCTTTTGTTGCTGTTCCGCTGACAGGTGAAGACAGTAAAACTCCAGATACAGCCAAGCTTTCGCCATGAGGTCTTATGTGCCCGCTCAAGAGAATACCGGGTCACAGTCTTTCCTGCTATCAACAGGACTTTCCGTGCAGTCAGTGGGTCTGTCCTCACTGTCACTGCACCTTTCCCCTGAGTCGGCCAAAAAGCAGACAAGAAAAAGATACATTCGAAGGTACAGGTAGGATCCAGAGATGTACTGTCCACAACTGCCAAATAATCCAAAAAGATAGACGAGGACAAAAGAATCATCCATTTCAGTACTGAAAGTCGTGAATATCCGAGAAACGTCACTGACGAAGAAGAGAAAGGCGGATGTAATTTATATTGAGGACCAAAAAGTGTTGGTGATCCAGTGTCCTACAGTAGACTTCTGACGATGAACGCAGCACTGAGCATCAAAGGAAACATTTGCAGGAATATCGAAGCTTCTTCCCATAACGGACAGGGTTAGTTAGTCGTCATCTACTAAATATGTTCACAAAAAGCAAAGATTACTAGCGATATACTCAACGGGAGTGTTCAAGGTCTCCTCTGTTGTCTTCATGAATGAACCACACTTCAATGTCAAGAGCAGAGTGAACATGTTTGTTCATGATAGTAGGCATTTCAACAGAGCTGACTCAGAACTGGATACCCAGGAACATGTCTTTCTTCTTTCTTATGCGTTCCTAACTATGCTGGATCAATCAGTCAGTAAAGCGAAGTCAGCAGTCATCTGCAGCGAACCCACCGGTCCCCACTGCTTCTCCTTGACCTCAGCCGCACTGGACCAGGTCTGGGCCCCAAGGCTTCAAAGAAGGGGCAGAAATGTAAGATGTTGATGGGAGTTTGGGAACCTGTGCCACAAGGGCCCTGCTCATAATGATAGAGTTTGAGATGGGAGAGGAGCTGGCAGTGTCCTGTTCGCAGCTTGAGATGGTAGCTTAAGCTGCTTTCTCGAGTTGGTGGATGCTGTCCTCTTCAGTTCCAATGTCCGGCGTTGGCGTACCGCTGTTCTGATGTCGTTACTCAGGATGGTTTAAGCGTATCCAGGAACAACGTGATGATAGGCTGTAGAAATGATCGGAATATGTGGCCGCTGAAAGTCCATCAGCACAGAAATATAGTAATGACACTTGCAATGCTATAGACTATATTTCAATTTAGCACATGAAAGTGAAGAGTGCTGAGGACGTCAGCCCCAAACTAGAACTGAAAGTGGGTGTGTGGTGGAAAAAGATGATGGCGCCTTGACTGAATCTGAAGCTACACAGCAAAAGCGAACAGCACACTGGGTTTGATAAGGAGATACGACTTCATGTCTGGAAAAAAAAAAAAAACATTCATGAGTCTTTTTAAGAGCTCTTGTACACACAGTTTTGAATACGGCTTAAGCATCAGGCGAGTATATAATGGACAAAATGTGTTGCGAAATCAAAGATCAACATCAAGCCGCCAAACTACTAGCCCATCTGAAAAGGAAGCTGCTGCCTAGAGACAGGGGACAGTAAGACTGCCATGTATGGAGCACTGAAGCCACAGAACAGACTTCATTGAAGTATACAAATACTAAAAAAAAAAATGCTACTTTTTATGTTTCGTACTTAAGCTTTGATGTGGCCACAACAAAATACAGTCGAGGAAATTCAATCCAACACCAGAAGAAAAACGTCAACCATAGGCAACTGTACAATATCTGGTTGTCAGTGGCTCTAGACGTATCAAAGCTAGGGATCCCACAAATCAGAACAGAATTGTGGTGGTGTTATTCATGATATGACATGCACTACCACCACCACCACAACATTCCAAACGAGGAGCCCTTGTAATGATATATATTTGAATGGCCTCATATCATAACCAAAAGTCTTTTACTAGCATGTGACTGTTATTTCTGACAGTATTGAGTGGCGTGTCCATAACAATATCATAATGCAAGGACGTAAAGCTCAAGACACTCCCACCATCACCAGCCACACCACGCGCGAGCTCGCATGTGCGCACGCACACACAG